>JANJGK010001443.1:120000-197431 GCA_039081455.1 Macrobrachium rosenbergii | reverse complement strand
AACAATAAATAAATAAATAAAAAATAATTAAAGATAATAAATTAAATTAATAGAAATAAATGAAAATAGATAGATAAAAAACCAAATAAATAAAAACAAATAAATAAATAAAAATGAATGTAAATAATCAAATAAAAATTAATAGCTTAAAATAAATTTTAAAAATAAATAAAAATAAATATATAACAATAAATAAATATAACATTTACTAAAATAAATAAATACATAAAAAAAAGAGAAATAAGTAAAAAAAATATAAACTAACTAAAAAATACAAAATGTATGCAAATAAATAAATAGAAATGAAATATAATAAATGAAAGTAAAGTATAAAAAATAAATAAAGTAAAATAAATAATATTAAATAAAACTAAATAAAAAAATAAGAATACCTAAAAAGTAATTAAAAATAAAAAAGTAAATAAAATAGAAATAAACGATTAGAAATAATGTTAAATAGATCTTCTTCTTCTTTTAACGTGCTTTTTTCCCATTTTTGTATGGGGTAAGCACGATGCCTTCTTTTGAAGGACTTTTTGATTTGGCTTTGGGGTAGACCTGTGGTCTCGATCGGCTGCCTTGCCTGACATCGCTTAGACCCCGGTAGCGTATGTTTCATGTATCATACCCGACCCAATGCCCTTTCTTCCCAGCAGCGAGAAGTTATTGCGCGGGTATGGCGAGAGTTCGAGACGTGTGAGATGTTTGTTATGTTTTTAGAAGGTGTTGTAGTGGCTTTGTTTTGTGTGTGTATTTAGTCTGTAACATCCATTTGCTTTTTAAGCAAACCTATCCGTTGATTACATATATAATCCCGGGATGTCTACACGGATAGCAAAGTGTCTGCCTCTCTGATCAGTCGGCTGCGGATTTGAACCCGCGCCACAGGCCTCTACGAAGTCCGAAGCTGCTGCTGTAACCGACTGAGCCATCGAGGCTCCAGAAATAATGTTAAATAGATAAATAATAATAAATAAATACATATATAAATGCAAATAAATATATAAAAATAGCACAAAACAAAAAGTAAGTAAATAAAATAAAAGAAGATAAACATAAAATTAAAAAATAAAACTAAAAAAATAAATAAACAAATATAAAATAAGTACATCAAAAATGCAAAAATTAAATAAATAAAAATAAATAAAATGAATAAGAAATAAAAATGAACAAATAAATAAATAAATAAAATAAATAAATAAAATAAATAAATAAATGAAAATAAACAAATATTTAAATAAATAAATAAAATAATTAATATAAAAAACAAATGAATAAATGAACAAATAAATGGCTAAATGAATAAATATATATAAGGAATTAAATAAAATAAATAAATAAATTAATTAATAATTATTAAATATAACAATATATATGTATATATATATATATATATATATATGTATATATATATATATATATATATATAATAAATAAGCGAAAATACAAAAATATATTAATAAATAAATAAAAAACTAAATAAAAAATATATATTTAAATAAAAAGAAATAAAACAAATTACATAAATAAAAATAAAAAAAGAAAATTAAATAAATAAAATTGAACATAATTTAAAAAATAACTAAAAACGCATAAAAATAAAAGTAAATAAATAGAAATAAATAAAACTAATAAAATGAGGAAATATAAATAGGAGTAAATAAAAAAATTTAAGTAAATAAATAAATAGATAAATATAAATAAAAATGAAATAAACAACTAATAAAAACGAAATTAATATAAACATAGATAAAAATAATATATAAATAAAACAAAAATTAAAAAAATAAACAAAAAACAAATAAATAAAAAAGGAAAGATAAACAATATATAAAAAATACAAAAAATTAATAAAAATAAATAAGAAAAAATTAAAAACGAGTAGAATTAAAAATTAATATAGTTAAATAAATAAAAAAAATATAAATAAAAAATTTTATAAATAAAAGTAAGTAAAAAATAACTAATATAAAAATAAATTTGAATAAATAGCCAAAAATAAATATAACATAAATAAATAAAATTTAAAAATAAATAAGAATAAACAATATACATAAATATAATAAAAAATAAACAAATAAAAAATATCAAAAGTAATAAAATAAAAAAAATGAATAAATAAAAAAATAAATTACATAAACAAAAATAAAAAAATAAGTAAAGATAAGTAAATTAGACACATAAAAATAAATAAATATAATAATAAAGATATAAAAATTTAAATAAAAAAACATAAAAATGGAATAAATAAAAAATAAATATAAATAAAATAAATAAGTAGCAAAAATAAATTTAAATAAATAAATGAAAATTAATAAAATAGATATAAACTACAAATAAAATTTAATAAATAAATAGAAATAAATGTATAAAAATAAAATTTAATCAATAGAAACATAAAAATCAAAATAAACAAAAATAAATATCAATATTTATATATTTATACATTTTTTTATTTTTATTTATTTATTTATTTATTAATTTATTTATTTTTATTTTTTATTTGCATTTATATATTTATTTTATATTTATTTAATTATTCTTTTTAATTAATAATTAATTTATTTCTTTTATTCAATTCTTTATTCATATTTATTTATTTAGTTATTTATTTATTTATTTACTTATTTATTTGTTTATTTATATTTATTTAATTATTTATTTATTTATTTATCTAATTTTATTTATTTATTATTTTTATTTGTTATTTATTTTATTTATTTTCATTTATTTAATTTTTCATTTCTTTATTTTATTTATTTTAGATTTATTTATTTATCTTTCTTATTTTTTCAATTTATATTTTTTATTTATTTTTATTTATTATAATTTATTTTATTTATCTATTTCGTTTATTTATTTATTTTTATCTATTAGTCATATTTATCTTATTTATTTTCTTTTACTTACTTTTTATCTGCGTTTATTTTTAATTTATTTGTATGCACTTATATATGTATATATATATATATATATATATGTATATATATATATATATATATATAAATATATATATATATATATATATATACATATATATATATATATATATATATATTTATATATATATATATATATATATATTGGTTCGTGTGTGTCTTGGCTGATCAGTTATTGGTTAATTTACGTAAAGTTGCACGGCCCTGCAGGCCAAGAATACACGTAACCTGTCTCTTGAAGCCACGAGTTAACTTCAAAGACAGACGTTAATTAATCAAAGGTCGCCAGTTAAGGGGTGATTAACCTTAACAAAGAATATTCAAGGGATAAAGACTTTATGATAACCGTCACCAACTGCTGACGCAGAAAAAATCTCTACTTGTTAAGAGGGTATTAAATACAAAAAAACCCACAACGGTTCTCCCCCCAAACAATGAGCGCTAGGCATAACGAATACCAGAGTATTAAAAATGACTTGCTTGCCTAAATCCCCGAGACTTACTGGGACAATTCGGCTAACGCTAACAATATAATAATTTGACTTAATCTAGACTTCGTACCAGCGGGTACCCCAAATGGTGGCTGGAGAATGAAACAAAGAAAGATTGGGAAATACAGAGAGAGGATAAAAGAGTGGGCGAAGTTTTGAACAAAGACAGACTTTACCTTAGGACGAAACGTTGTTGCGCATCAACGGACGACTGGAAGTTCTTGCAATTTCTTCTTCACTTCACTAATAGAATAATAGACAAAAGGGGGAAGAGGTCTAACCGGACGTGTTGTCTCCCCGAAAGCTTGATTCTCTCTGCCTGTTCTCTGACCGGCCTAGGTCAAAACCAGGCTTACAGTCCTGCCCTAGGCGTCTACGCTCTGTTAAAAAATTCGCCAAGAGAGACAGGTAGAAAGGAAAAAAGGACCTTAGGACCACCTATTTTTAAGACTGATATGGAAATTTTCCTATAGGGGGAAATGCCTAAATGCAACCTATCCTTTCTCCAATGGACGTTAAAGTTTGAACTGAAGACGCTCCTAATGCAGACAACGGCTTCCCGGTCTTGGTCAGGCTGATATTATTTACAATCAAAAGTTACGAGGGCGAACAGCAGTAATATTTATAAATATATATATATATATATATATACATACATATATACATACATATGTAAATATATATATATATATATATATATATTTATATATATATATATATATATATGTATATATATATATATATATAAATATATATATATATATATATATACAGGATATATATAAAGATAAAATCAACGAAGGAATTTATATACTCATCATGTTCCATATTTTCGTGATTCAGTTATACATACATACATATATATATATATATATATATATAAATATATATATATATATATGTGTGTGTGTGTGTGTGTGTGTGTGTGCGTGTGTGTGTATTATTTTTTTCTTTGTTCACCTTTATTTTTCATCTAGTGTTTTCATTTTTATTTATTTGTTGATTTTTAATGACTTTTTAGGCAGTCTTTATTTTATTTATTTAGTTTTTATCGTTATTTTTTTTACTTTCATTTATTTTTATTTATTTTTATTTAATTATTTTCATGTATATCATTTATTTTTATTTAGTTTATGTTATTTTTCATTTACTTCTTTTATTTATATTTCTCCATTTATTTTATTCTTCTTGATATAGTTATTTATTTTTAGTAAATGTTATATACTTATTTATTACTATTTACTTATTTTTAATTATTTTTTAAGTTTATTTTTATATATTTTTTATTTCTTTATTTACATTCCTTTTTATTTATTTATTTATTTTTTCATTTATCTATTTGCATTTATTTTAAATGATTTATCCATTATTTTTTTAGTTATTTTTTATATATTTATTTATATTAATTTATTTTAATTATTATACTTATTTATGTATTATTTATTTGGTTTTTATTTAATTTTGTTTATTCATTTTATTTATTTATTTAGTTATTTGTTATCTATTCTTATGTATTTTTCTCTGTTTTTATCATCATTTAACTTTTAATTTTTTTTATTTATTTTTATTTATTTAATTTATAATCATTTATTTTTATTTATTTAATTTTGTTCATTCTTGATAATTCTTTTGTATTTTTATTATTATCTATTTATTATCTTTTTATTATATTATATTATTTTTATTTATTATTATTTCTTTGTATTTATTTATTTTTTTATTTATTCATTTTTATTTATTTATTTTATTTTAATTACTGTTATTTACCTTAATATATTTATTTTTGTTTATTTGTTTTTTTTTTCAACTAATATATGTATTCTTTTTATTTGCTTTCGTTTATTAATATTTTAATTTTTTATATTTATTCATTTGTATTTATTTTTCTTAATTTATTTTATTTATTTTTTATTTATTTATTTTATTTTAATTACTCTCATTTATTTTAATATATTTATTTTTATTTATTTGTTTTCTTTCAACTAATATATGTATTCTTTTTATTTGTTTTCGTTTATTAACATTTTAATTTTTTTATATTTATTCAGTTATATTTATTTTTTTATTTTTTTTTATTTATCTAATTATTTTTATATTTTTATATTTTTATGTATTTTATTTTTATATTTTATTTATTTTTATATATCAATTTGTTTTTTATATATTTTTCATTATTTTTAGTAATTGATTTTTATTTATTTTTATTAATTTTTTATTTATTTGTTTTATTTAATTATTTTTATTTATATATATCATTTATTCTTACCTATTCTTATTTATTTATTTTATTTTTGTCTCTTTATATATAAATTAATTTATTAATTAAATTTTATTTTTGTATTTATTATTTTTTACTTGTTTATATTTATGCAATTTTTATTTATCACTATTTCCTTTTATCTATTTATTTATTTATATTTATTTTTTATTTTTATTTCTTTTAAATTTTTTTTATTATTTATTCTTATTTATTTATTTTATTAATCTTATTTATTTTTTATTATTTTTATTTGATTTTATTTATATATATTTATTATCTTTTATTTATTTGTTTATTTATTTCTTTTTTATTATTGTACGTTTATTTATTTTCATTTATTTTTATTTACCTATTTATTTATTTATTCATTTAATTATTATATTTTATGCATATTTATTTATTTTATGTATATTTATTTATTTTTTTATATATTTTCTATTTAATTTGATTGATTAATATATTTTTTTTTATTTTAAATAAATAATATTTTTTAATTTTTTCTAATTTTAAAATTTTTTATTATTTTTTATTTATTTATTGTTTATTAATTCATTTATTTTTTCATCATTTTTATTTATTTATGTATTTTTTTTAATGTATTTATTTTCTTAACTTTTCTTCATTATTTGTTATTTTTTATTTTATTCTATTTTTCTTTTATTTATTTTTTATTTATTGTTTTTTTATTTTTATTTTATTTATTTTTACTAATTTTTTATTTTTTTTTATTTTTTACATATTTTTATTGATTTTTTATTTATCTTTTTATTTATTTTATTTTTTATTTATTTCTCTTATTTTTATTTTTTTACTTATTAATTTTTTGGGGCTTTTTGTTTTATTAATTTTTTTTTATTTATTATTTATTTTCATTTATTTATTCTTATTAATTTATTTATTTTTACTTTTTATTTTTATTTATTTGGTTTATATCATTAATTTATTGTAATTTTATTTTTATTTTTACTTATTTCATTTATATTTATTTATTTTTATTTATTTCATTTTTCTTTTTTTCTTTTTTAATTTTTATATCTTTATAAGTTTATTTTTATTTATCTTTATAAATTCTATTTATTTATCTTTATTAATTTATTTAGTTTATTCTTTATTTTTATTTATCTTATTCATATTTTCATTTACTCTTATTTCTGTTTGTTTTTGTTATTTGTATTTATATTTACTTATTTTTATTTATTCATTAATATTTTAATTCAATTATTTTGTTATTTATTTATATATTTACATTTTTTATTTTTATTAATTTTTTTATTCTGTATTTGTTTATTTTTTTATTATCATTTATTCTTATTTAGTTTTAGGTGTTTCATTTATTTATTTTTTACTTTTACTTTTATTTTTTCATTTTATTGATTATTATTTATACTTTTTTATTTATTTATTTTATTTTTTTTATGCATTTTTATTTATTTATTTTTATTTTTTATTTTTTATTTTTTATTTGTCTTTATTTTATTTTATTTACTAATTTTTAATTGTTTATTTTTGTAGATTTATTTTTTATTTTAACTATTTTTATTAAAGTATTTTATTTATTTAATTTATTTTATTAATTTTTATATATTTTATATTATTTTTATTTACTTATTTTATTTATATATTTTCATTTATTTTTTCTTTATTTGTTTATTTATTTTTATTCAATTTTATTTACATATTTATTAATATTCATTTTTTATTTATATGGATATATTTTTTATTTCATTTTAATCATTTATTATTTAGTGATATCTATTTATTTATTTTTCTTTATTTATTTACTTTATTTTTATTTATTTATTTTATTTATTTTACTTTTTTTTTTTTGGTTATTTTAATAATCCATTTTATTTTATTTTTATCAATCTTATTTATCAATTTTAATATTTTGTTTATTTATTTATATATATATTTTTAATTATTTATAATTATTGCTATTATTATTTATTCATTTTTATTTATTTATATTTAATTATTTATTCATTTATTTGTTTATTTATTTATCATTTATATATATTTTATTTATTATCACTGTTTATATCTATCATTGCTTATTTTCTAATTGTTTTATGTTAATTAATTTTTTAAATTGATTTTTATATTTATTCTAAATTTATTTGTATTAATAAAAACAACCAAATAAATAAATAAAAATAAATGTAGAAAAAATAAAAAGAAATAAATAGGTAAATATCAGTACATGATAAATCAACAAAAATAGATAAAAGAAAATATAAATAAAAAATAGATAAATAATAATAACCAAGTAAATAAAATCCAATAAAAAATTATATAACAGAGCAAAACAAAATAAATGAAACTATATAAACAATAATAAATAAAGAAAAAATTATATAAAATAATAGAAATAGGTAAATAAAAATAAATAACAATAAATATCAAACATAAAAAAGAAAATATAAAAATAATAAATAAGAATACATAGATAAATAAAAACAAATAAACATGAATATTATAAATAAAATTAAATTTTCTAAAAATAAAATAGAAATAAATGTATGAAATTTTAAAAAATAGAAATAAAAAAAGGAAAAAAACTAAAATAAATAAAAATGAATAAATCAAAATAAATAAAACTAAAACAAAAATAAATTATATAAATAAAAAATAAGAAAGTAAATAAATAAAGATAAATAAATTAAATACATAAAAATAAATAAAAATATACTAATAAAGATGTAAAAACTTAAATAAAAAATATAAAAATAATAATCAATAAGAATAAATAAATAAATATAAATGGAATAAATAAAAGTAACAAAAATAAATTAAAGCTAAAAATGAAAATTAATAAAATAAATAAAACTACAAATAAAAACAAATAAGTAAATGAAAGGAAATGAAAATAAATATAAATCATTAAATGAAAACAAATAAAAATAAATATAAAAAAAATAACAAAAACGTAAAAATAAAAATAAATTAATAAAAATAATTAAAATAAATAAAAGCAGACAAAAATAAGTAAATAGATAAAAAATGAAAACAAAATGATAAATAAAAAAAAAATACATAAAAATTAATGTTAAAAAACTAGGTTATAAGACTATATCAAAAAACGTTGAACTAAAATCAGTCACAAAAAAAGAGGGCAAAATTCCCAAAAATATTGTATTCAAATTTAAAAGTTTTCTTATTTTAGCTTTTAATAAGTTATATTCATTTTCCTAATTTTAGGTGATTTTTGACATGGATTTTTTTATATATTGACTGTTTTTTTGGCTTTATTTTTAAATAAGACTCTGTCATAAGAATATATCTGAAAAAGTTAAACTAAATTCATTGATCATAAAGAGGGCAAAATTAGTAAAAATATTGTATTCAAAATTGAAGTATTTTTCTAAAACTTTTCATGTTATATTCTTTTTCATTTTTAGGTCATTTTTGAAGTTGATTTTTTCATATAATTCTGTTATAATAATATATCAGTAAACGTTAAACTAAAATCAGTTATCAAAAAGAGGGCAAAACTCCCAAAAAATATTGTATTCAAACTGAAATATTTTTTAGACTTTTTACATATATTATTCATTTTCCTTTTCTTAATGATTTTTAAATTGATTTTTGGCTGACATCTTGAATGTTTTTAACACAATATTTTTATATACGAAACGTATATGGCCTTCTAGCCTTTAATTTTATCTTGATTGTTTTTTAACGGAGATTTTTTCATAAAACATTGTTATAAGAATATATCCGTAAACGGCAAACTAAAATCACTCATCAATAAGAAGGCAAAACTACGAAAAATATCGTAATCAAATTGAATTCGTTTTCAATTTTTACATTTCACTTATTTTCCTTTTTTTATGATTTTTAAGTTGATTTTTGTCTTAAATACTGAATGTTTTTTTTAGATGATTTTTGAAGTTGATTTTTTACTCAAATTTTGATTGTTTTTTAATGGATTCATTTAATGGATTCATTTAGTATTCAAATTGAAATATTTTTGAACATTTTTTACATATTTCATTTATTTTCCTTTTCTTAATGATTTTTTAAATTGATTTTTGACTGAAGTCTTCAATGTTTTTAACATTATTTTTATATACAAAACGTATATTACCATTCAGGCTTTCATTTTATCTTGGCTGTTTTTTAACAGAGATTTTTTTCATAAAACTTTGTTATTAGAATATATCCGTAATCGGTAAACAAAAATCAGTCATGAAAAGAGTGCAAAACTACAAAAAAAATATCGTAATCAAATTGCACTATTTTCATTTTACTTCATAAATATTTCATTTATTCTCCTTTTTTAAAAATTTTTAATTTATTTGTTACTTTTATTATTATTATTATTATTATTATTATTATTATTATTATTATTATTATTATTATTATTATTATTATTATTATTATTATCATTATTATTATTATTATTATTATTATTATTATTATTATTATTATTATTATTATTATTATTATTATTGCATTCTTAGAATTTGATATATTTTAAATCTTATTTCTTGATATTTGTTACAATTTATTTTAACAGAATTTTTTTTTGTAGAATCAAATATAAAAATATTTCACGAATTCTGTACCTAAATTATGCAACAAAATTAAATTAAAGATCATATAACTTTTGCATATTAAAATAATTTACTTTTTAATTTTTTTTATTTCTATTTATTTACTTTTACTTATTTATTAATTTTTGTTGTTTTATATATTTTTATTTTATTTCATTTCTTTTAAATTATATATTTTATTTTTATTCGTTAATTTCTTATTTATTTAATATATTTATTTTTATTTATTTTTATTTTTTATCTATCTTACTATTTTTTCTATTTTATATTATTTTTTATTGTTTTTATTTACATATTTTCACTTATTTTATTTTCCTTTATTTATTTATTTAAATCTATTCAATTTCATTAACTTTTTTATTATTTTAAAAATTTTTATTTATTTATTAAATATTTATTTTTTTATTTGTTTACATTTGTTTTTATTTTTTATTTTTTATTATTTTTATTTATTGATTTGGTTATTTTTTATTCGTCTATTTTAATTTATTTTTGTTAATCTTATTTGTTAAATTTAAAATTATTTATTTATACAATCAGTTATTTTTAATCATTTATATTTATTTCTGTATCGTTATCTACTCATTTTATTTAATTACTTTTTATTGTAATGATTTATTTTGTAATTTTGTATTTATTTTTAGTTATTCTTATTTATAAATTCATTTGTATTTATTAATTTTCATCTATTCTTATTTATTTATTTCTTAATTTATTTATTTGTCCTTATTTAATTCTATTTATTAATTTTTATTTACTTTTTGGAATATTTTTATGTTTACTTATTCATTTTTATTCATTTTTATTTATTTATTTTTATTTAAATTCATTTTATATTTTTATTTTATTTAATATTTTTTAGTTATTGTTATTTATTTTTATTTAATTATTTTCGTTTATTTTTTATCAATTATTATTTACTTTTAATTATTTATTTGTATTTATATTTATTCATTAATATTTATTTGTTTTTCATTATTTTTTTATGTATTCTAATTTATTTATTATTATTTATCTATTCTAATTAATTTATTATTATTTATTTTTATTTTTCATTTTATTTATTTATTTTTCATTTTTTATTTTTATTTATTTTTGTATTTTCTCTTTTTATTTGTTTTATTTATGTATTTATTTTTATATTTTTTATTTATTTTTGTTTATTTATCATTATTTTTTCATTCATTTATAAATTTATTTATTAATTTTATATTTACTCTTATTTATATTTTTTATTTATTTTTTAGCAATTTTTATTTATTTATTTTTACCTAATAATTTTTTATTTCTATATATTTTCATTTATTTTATTTATTTATTTATATCTATTTTTGTTTATTTATATTTATATTTATTCATTTATTTTTATTTTCATTTATTTATTCATTTATTTTTCTTTATTAAATTCTTATTAATTTTTATTTTCTTATTTATTTTTATTAATTTTCACTTATTTAATTTTACTCCTTATTTTTATTTGTTTTTTTATTTTTATTTTTTTAATATTTTGTTATTTATTTTTATTAATTTTATTTATTTTATTTCATCTTATATAGTTTTATTTATTTATTTATTTATTTTCATTTTTATTTGTGTACTTTCTTTATTATTTTACTTTTATTTTTTTATTTATTTATTTTTTATTTAATTACAGTATATATCTTTTTATTTAATTATTATATAATTATTTTCCTCTTTATTTTTATATGCCTATTTTTACTTATATATTAATTTATTTATTTTTCTTAATTATTTATTACTTTTCCTCATTCTTTATTATTTTTTCATTTTTTCATTTTTTATTTCTCTATGTGGTAATTTTTTGTAATTTTTTATTATTATCCAGTTTTTTATTTGTTTTTCATTTATATATATATTAATTTTATATTTATTTGTTTATTTATTATTTTATTTTTATTTATTTTTTATTTATTTTTATTCATTTTTATTTTTATTTATTTTTTTATTTACTGTTCATCTATTTTCTTACTTATTTATTAATTTTTTTTATTTTTAATTTTTTATTACTTTTTATTTATTTTTATTTTTTTTTATTTATACTACTATTCATTTTATTTTACTTATCACTTCCTTTGTTTTTATTTATATCTGTCTATTTATTTATTTAATTAATTTCAATTAACTATTAATTATTTTATTTAATTTATCTTATTTATTTTTATTTGTTTAATTTCTTTTATTTCTTTTTATTTAAATATATATATTTTTATTTTTTTTTGTATTTATATATTTATTTTTTTTATTTTTATTATTTATCTTTTAATTTGAAAATTTATTAAATCATGATAGTCACGAACATCGAAATAATTGACCGAACTACCGACCATCGCCGCCTGCGCCTCTTAGAAGCATTGCACATTGGGAAGGAGAAACCAACCCTCAACATTATGCAGGAAACCTTTCTCCTCCCCACGGCCGCCATGAGACCTGCGAGGAGCGACCCCCATAGCGAACGAGTGAATCAAAATTCGGCATCTGACGATCGAAATTCTTCCATTCATCCCCAGCACTACAACGCCGCTCGCACGCAAGACGAGTCCCGAACATCAACTTGGGAGAGACGGCTCCGCCAGAGATTACCTGCCCCGGGCAGCCAATCATAATTCAGCACCGATCAAGACCCCCCTATAAATACCGACCCGAGCACCTTGTTTATCCAGACTGCACCTTGTCCAGAGGATGACCAACAAGCTGGTCGAAACATGTCGCCGGTACCTGAAGTAGAACCTGAATCCAGACGACGAAGGATTTCTGATTGGATATTTCAATAAAAGACTTCCCGCATTCCACACACTATTCTTTTCCAACATGAATATCGGCCAGTTGCTGACTAACATCGCTGAGCCCGAAAAGCAAATCATAAGGAAAATAGAAAAGACACTATGTAAGATAAATTCGCATAATACAGCCATCCTTTTTAATAATAATAATAATAATAATAATAATAATAATAATAATAATAATAATAATAATAATAATAATAATAATAATAATAATAATAATGAATAAATTGAAATTCGTTAAAAAAAGAAAATAAATGGAATATGTAAAAACCAAAAAAGAAAAAAATAGTGTAATTTGATTACGATATTTTTCGCAGTTTTGCCCTCTGTTTGATGACTGATTTTAGCTTACCGATTACGGATATATTCTTATAACAAAGTTTTATGAAAACAATCCTGTTAAAAACATTCAAGATTTCAGTCAAAAATCAATTTAAAAAATCATTAAGAAAAAGGAAATAAATTAGATATGTAAAATGTTTCTAAAATATTTCAATTTAAATAAAATAATTTTTGCGAGTTTTGCGCTTTTTTTTATGACTAATTTTAGTTTAACGTTTACTGATATATTATTATATCATAATTATATAAATAAATCCGTTAAAAAACAATCAAAATTTGAGTAAAAAATCAACTTCAAAAATCACCTAAAAAAACATTCAATATTTAAGACAAAAATCAACTTTAAAATAATTGTTAAAAAAGTAAAATAAATGACATATGTAAAAAGAAAAAAAAAAAAATCTGCTTGATTACGACATTTTCGTAGTTTTGCCCTCTTTTTGATGAATGATTTTAGTTTACCGTTTACGGGTATATTCTTAGAATAAATTTTATGAGAAAATCTGAGGTAAAAAATAATCAAGGTAAAATTGAAGGCTGAATGGTCATATATGTTTTGTATATAAAAATTGTGTTATAAACATTCAAGATTTTAGTAAAAAATCAATTTAAAAAATCATTACGAAAAGGAAAATAAATGATATATGTAAAAAGTTTCTACAATATTTCAATTTGAATACAATATTTTTTGGGAATTTTGCCCTTTTTTGATGTCTGATTTTAGTTTAACGTTTAGTGATATGTTGTTATAACAGAATTATATTGAAAAAATCTCCATAAAAAACAATCAATATATTAGTAAAACATCAACTTAAAAAAATTACCTAAAAAAATGGAAAATAGAATGTAACATGAAAAGTTTTAGAAAAATATTTCAATTTTGAATACAATATTTTGGGGAATTTTTCCCTCTTTATGATCAATGGAATTAGTTTAACTTTTACAGATATATTCTTATCACCGAGTTATTTTTTAAATCGTTGAAAAAAATTATTTAAGGGAAAAATCACTTTCAAAAATCACCTAAAAATAGGAAAATGCATATATCATATAATAAGCTAAAATAAAAACTCAAATTTGAATACAATATTTTTGGGAATTTTGCCTTCTTTTTGATGATTGATTTTAGTTCAACGTTTTCCGATATATTCTTATAACCTATTTATTTTCATTAATTTTTATTTAAATTTTTATTTATTTTTTATTTCTTATTTCTTTTGTTTTTATTTATTTCATCCATTTATTTTTTTTATTTATTTGTATCTACTTTTAGTTATTTTATTTATTTTTATTTATTTATTTTTATGTTATTTATTTTTTAATTTATTTTCATTTATTTATTCTTATTTATTTTGATTTTTATGTTTCTATTTATTGATTTTTATTTATTTTCATTAACTTATTTTTATTTATTTGTTAATTTCTATTTGTGGTTTTTATTTATTTTATTAATTTCATTTATTTATTTAAATTTTTTATTACTTTTATTTATTTTATTTATATTTATTTATTTATATTTATTTATATATTTTTGGTATTTTAATTTTTATACCTTTGTTAGTATATTTTTATTTATTTTTATGTATTTAATTGCTTAGTTTTATTTATTTATTTTTTATTTTTTATTTTTATTTATCTTATTTATATTTTTTTTAATATATTCATTATATTAATTTATTTTTATTGTTTTTTTATTTTTATTCATTTATTTTTGTTTTATATTTATTTATCTTTATTTTCATTTCATCATTAATTATTATTTATTTTGTTTTATTTATTTTTATTTATTCATTTTTATTCATTTTTTGTTCTTTTAATTATTTTTTTTATTTTATTTATTTTTATTTATTTTATTAATTTGATGTAATCTTATTTTCACTATCATATTTATTTATTTTTATTTATTTATGTACATTAGATTATTTATTTTTATGTTTACTTTTCTATTTTCCATAATTTATTATTATTTGTTTTTTATTTTATATTTTTATTTTGGGGGGTTTTTAGTTTTATTAGTTTCATTTTTTATTTATTTTATCATTTTTTATTCATTTATTTTTATTTATATGTTTTAATTTAATTCTTTTCTCTGTTTATTTAATTATTATTGTTTATCTATTTTACATTTATATCTATTTTACAATAATTTTGTTTTTTTATTACGTATTGATATTTATGTATTTATTTCTATTTATTTTTTACATTAATTTTTTATTATTCATTTGGTTATTTTTATTAATATAATCAAATCAAGGAGAATGAATAAACAAATAATAAAAATAAATAAAATAAATTAGAATAAATAAAGCAAGTAAAAATTAAACAATGATAAATTAAAAATGATAAATAATGAAAATATGTAAATAATAAATAAATAAATAATTAAATATAAATAAATAAAAATTAATAAATATTAATACATAAATAAATATAAATAATAAAAAACAAGTAAATATAAATACGGAAAATATTAAGATAAATAAAAAAAGTTAATAAAAATAAATGAAAGTAGATTAGTAAAAAGAAATAAATAAATAAAAAAATAAAATAAATAAATAAAAATTAATGTAAATAAATAAATAAATAAAAATAAATAGATAAATATCACTAAGTAATAAATAATTAAAAGTAGATAAAAATAAATAAATATAAATAAAAATGAATAATAATAAAAAAGTAAATAAAATTGAATAATAATAAAATAAAAAAATAAAGAAAAAATAATGAAAATTAAAAATATAAAATTAATAAATATTATTAAAATAAATACAATTAAAAAAATAGAAAAGTAAAAATAAATAAAATATAAAAATAAATATCTAAAAATAAATAAAAATAATCAAATGTAAATAGCAGAAACAAAATTAAATAAAAATAACTAAATTAAAATTAAAATATAAATCTCAATAAAAATAAATATAAATAAAAAACAGCAAAAAATAAAATTAAATAAAAATAAATAAATGAAATAAATAATACTAAATAATAAATAACAATGAAATAAAAAACAAATAAAGAACAAAAAATGAAAAGAAATAAATAAAATATATAAATAAATAAAAAAATAAATGAATTAAAATTAAGGAATAAATTTTAGAAAATAATTAAATAAATAAAAATATAAATACACTAAATAAAAATTCGTAATAAAAACAAATAAATAAAGATGAATAAATAAAATTTATAGAGATAAATAAAAAATAATAATAAAATTATAAAAATTAAAATATAAAAAATATAAAAATAAAAATAAATAAATAAATAAATAAATATAATAAAATAAAAAAAAATTAAATTAAAATAAAAAAATTAATATAAATTAAATAAATAAAAATAACAAGTAAAAATACATAATTAAAAAAAATTAAGTGAAAACAAATAAAATAAATAATAATAAACAAAATAAAAAATAAATAAAATAAAAAGGTTAATAATAATAAATATATAAATAAAAAATAAAGAAAAAAGAAATAAAAAAAATAAATAAGAAGATAAATAAAATAAAAAATATATAAAAAATATGTAAAAATAAATGGAAAAATAAATAATTAAAAAAATAATTAACAATAAATGAAAAAACTAATAAAAATAAATAAATAAAAATAATAAAAAATAAGTAAAAATAGATACAAATTTATAAAAACAAATAAATAAATAAATAAGAATAACTAAATAAATAAAAAACTAAATAGATAATGATAAATAAAAGTAACTGAATAAAAATAAGTAAATAATAAATAGATAATCATATAAAAAATTAATAAATGGTAATACATAAATAAACATAAATAATTAAAAATAAATGAATATTCTGTACAAATAAATAAAATTAATAAAAATAAATTAAAATAGATAAATGAAAATAACAACATAAAAAATTAATAAATAAAAATAATTAAAAATAAACAAACAAAAACAAATATAAATAAATAAATAAAAAAGAAATATATGATAAATAAATACAAATTAATAAGTGATAAATAAGTATAAAAATTAAATAAAAATAAAAAATAATAATAAATGAGTAAATAAAATTTAACAGATATGAATAAATAATAAAGAAAAATAATCAAAAATATTTAAACGGAAAACTAAATAAAAATAACATAAATAAGATAAATAAAAAATAAAAATAAAGAAAATTAAGATAAAACATAAATACAAATAAATATATTAAAATAAATAAAAATAAATAAATGAAAATAAAAAATGTAATCGAAAATAAATCAAATGAAATAAAAATATATAAAGAAATGTAAATAAATAAATTAGTAAAAGTAAATAAATAAAAAATAAAAAAATATAAGAGGAAATTATTTTTATATGCAAAAGTTATACGAGATTTGATTTTATTTTATTGCATAACTTAAGTACTGAATTCGTGAAACATTATTTTTATCATAATTAATCCTGTATATTTTTAGATTTAATTCTAATAAGTAAAAATTCTGTTGAAGTAAACTATACCAAATATCAAGAAATGAATTTTATGATATCAAATTATAAGTGTGCAATAATAATAATAATAATAATAATAATAATGATAATAATAATAATAATAATAATAATAATAATAATAATAATAATAATAATAATAATAATAATAATAATAATAATAATAATAATAATAATAATAATAATAATAATAATAATAATAATAAATAGATGAATAAATTAAAGATCATTAACAAAAGGAAAATAAGTGAAATATGTAAAAAGCAAAAAAAAAAAAAAGTTCACTTTGATCACGATATTTTTCGTAATTTTGCTCTCCTTTTGATGACTGATTTTAATTTACCGATTACGAATATATTCTTATAACAGTTTTTTGCAAAAAAAATCTCCGTTAAAAACAATGAAGATAAGATTAAAGTCTAAATGGTCATATACATTTTGAATATAAAAATACTGTTAAAAACATTCAAGATTTCAGTCAGAAATCAATTTAAAAAATCATTAAGAAAAGAAAAATAAATGAAATATGTAAAAAGTTTTAAAAATATTTCAATTTGAATACCAGATTTTTGGGGAGTTTTGTCCTCTTTTTGATGACTGATTTTAATTTAAAGTTTACTGATATATTATTATAACATAATTATATAAATAAATCCGCTAAAAAACAATCAAAATTTGAGTAAAAAATCAAATTAAAAAATCACCTAAAAAACATTCAGTATACAAAAATGAACTTAAATTCATTAAAAAAAAAGGAGAATAAATGAAATATGTAAAAAGTAAAAAAAATCAATTTGATTACGATATTTTTCATAGTTTTGCCCATTTTTCATGACTACTTTTAGTTTACCGTTTATGGATATATTCTTATAACAAAGTTTTATGAAAAAATCTTCTATAAAAACAATCAAGGTAAAACTAAAGGCTAAATGGTCATATACTTTTTGTATATAAAAATGCTGTTAAAAACATTCAAGATTTGAGTAAAATATCAATTTTAAAAATCATTAAGAAAAGGAAAATAAATGAAATATGTAAAAGGTTTCAAAAATATTTCAAATTCAATACAATATTTTAGGAGTTTCCCCCTTTTTTTGGTGACTGATTTTAGTTTAACGTTTACTGATATATATACTGTATATATACTGTATATATATATATATATATATATATATATATATATATATATATATATATATATATATATATATACTGTATATATACTGTATATATATATATATATATATATATATATATATATATATATATATATATATATATATATATATATATATATATATATATATATATATATATATATATATATATATATATATATATATATGCATATATATATATATATATATATATATATATATATATATATATATATATATATATATATATGCATATATATATATATATATATATATATATATATATATATATATATATATATATATATATAACAGAATTATATTAAAAAAACTCCCTTTAAAAGACAACCAATATTTAAGTGGAAAATCAATTTCAAAAATCACCTAAAAAAAGGAAAAAAATCGTAACATAAAAAGTATTTAAAAATATGTCAATTTTGAATGCAATATTTTTTGGGAAATTTGCCCATTTTATGATCAATGAATTCAGTTTAACTTTTACAGATATATTCTCATAACCGAGTTTTATTTAAAAAATTAAAAACAAACAATATTTAAATGAAAAATCAATTTAAAAATCGCATAAAAATAGGAAAATTAATGTAACTTATAAAAAGCTAAAATAAAAACTTTTAAATTCTAATACAATAGTTTTGGGAATTTTGCCCTTTTCTTGATGACTGATTTTTTAGTTCAACGTTTTCTAATATATTCTTATAACCTAGTTTTTTAAAATTAATTTCTAAATAGAAATTAATTTATTTTTATTTTTTATTTCTTTTTTATTTATTTTTGTCTATTTATTGATTTCTATTCATTATTATCTACTTTTATTTATTTAATCTATTTTCATTTATTTTAATTTTTATGTTTCTATTGATTTATTTTTATTTATTTTTTATTTATTAATTTTTATTTGTGGTTTTTATCTATTTTAATAATTTTCATTTATCTATTTTAATTTATTTTTGTTACTTATTTATAATGTTTGCATTTATTTATTTCTTTTTATTTATTTTTATTTTTATATTTTTTTGTATTTTATTTTTGTATCTTTATTTGTATGTTATTTATTTATTTTTATGTATTTAATTTATTTATCTTTATTTATTTATTTTCTTTTATTTTTTATTTTCATTTATTTTCTTTATTTTTTCATTTATTCATTATTTTTGTTTATTTTTTAATTGTTTTTATTTTTATTCATTTTAGTTTTGTTTTATATTTGTTTTTTTTATTTATTTTTAATCTTTTATTTCATCATTATTTATTTTTTATTTAGTTTTATTTATATTAATTTATACATTTTTTATTTATTTTTAGTCTTTTATTTCATCATTATTTATTTTTTATTTAGTTTTATTTATATTAATTTATACATTTTTTATTTATTTTTGTTATTTACTTTTATTTATTTTTTATTTTTTTTATTTTATTTATTTTTTATTTCTTTTTATTTTGTTTATTTATTTTTATTTATTTTATATTTATTTTATTTAATATTTTTATTCTATTAATATTTATTTATTTATTTTTATTTATTTGTGTATTTTTATTTATTTATTTTTAAATTTACTTTATTATTTTTTATTACTTATTATTATTTATTTATTTTTATATTATTTTCATGTATTTTTTTTATTTTTTTATTTTTTAGATATATTAGTTTTGTTTATTTTATTTATTTTTTATATTATTTTTTTATTTATATATTTTCATTTATTTTATTTTTCTCTATTTATTTTTTTTACTTAATTTTATTTACTTATTTATTATTATTTATCTATTTTTTAATTTATATTTATTATTTATATATAATGGTTTATTGATTATGTATTGATATTTATTTATTTGTTTCAGTTTCTTTTTTTGCATTTATTTTATTTATATATTTGGTTATTTTTATTAATACAAATAAATTAAAAAGAATAAATTAAAAAATAAAAATATATCAAATAAATTAAAATAAATAAAACAATTAAAAAATAAATATTGATAAATAAAAAAATAATAAATAAAAATATAGAAATAATAGGTAAATAAATGTAATTAATTAAAAATAAATAAATATAATAAATAAACCGAATATTAAAATTAATAAACAAAATTTGTAAAAATAAATTTAAAAAGAGTAATAAACCAACCAAATATATAAATAGAAAATTGAATAAAAATAAGTAGATAAATATCACTAAGTAATAAATAATTAAAATTGAATGAAAAAATATGTATAAATAAAAAAATAAGTAAATTATACTGAATAAAAATAAGAATATAAAAATAAATATATCAATATTTAAATGAAAATAAATAAATAAAGAATAATATAAGATAAATAAAATTAATAAAACAAATAAAAGTAAGAAAAATACAAAAAATAAAAATAAAGAAAATAAAATAAAGATAAATCAGTAAAAATAAATAAAAAATATTAAAATAAAAAATTAAACATTAAAATAAATAAAAATACATAAATAAATAAAAATAAATAAATATAAATTGCATAAACATAATTAAATAAAAATGAATAAATTAAAATTAAAGAATAAAAATCAGTAAAAAAAATATAAAAAAACAAGAGAAAAAAAACTTAAATAAAAATAAATAAGATAAATAAAATTAATTAAAATAAAAGATAATGAAGCAAAAGAAAAACAAATATAAAAAATGAGTAAAAATTCAAAAAAACAAATAAAATTATATATATATATAAATAAAAACAAAGACAATGAATAAAACATAATTAGATAATAAAAATAAATAAATTAATAAATAAATACATAAATAAATAAAAATAAACAAAAAAGAAGCAATTAAAATATAAATAAGATAAATAAAAATAAAGAATAGAAAATAAATAAATAAAGAAAAATAAATAAAATTTATAATGGTAAATAAAATAAAATAATAAAGATATAAAAATTAAAATATGAAAAATATAAAAAATAAATAAATAAATTCATCAATAAATATAAATGAAAAAATATAAAAATAGATAAACAAAATAATAAATAAATGTAAATTAAATAAATAAAAATAAAAATAACATAAATAAATGAATAATTTAAATAAATAAAAATAACATGTAAAAATAAACAAATAAATAAAAATAAATAACTGAAAATAAATAAAAAAAGGTTAATAAATACATATAAATAATAAAAAATATAAATGCAAGAAATAAAAATATATAAAAAATTATAAAATAAATAGAAAAATCACTGAAAAATCAATAATAAAAAATTAACAAACAATAAATAAAAAATAAATAAAAATAAATAACAGATTAGAATAAAAAATAAATGGATAAAACATTTTAAATAAATAAATAAAAAATAAATAGATAAATCAATAAAAAACAAATAAAATATGAGGAAAAAATAATAATTTAATTAATAAAAATAATATTAATGGAAGAAATTTTTAAATAAAAAATATTAAATATTTATTAAAAATAAATAAATAAAAATCAATCTATTTAAAATAGATATATATATAAAAAATAAATAAATATATACAAAATAATTAAATAAGTAAATACAAATAAACAAATAAAAATAAATGAAAATACATGAAAGTAAAATAATGAAAAAGAAATAAATAAAAAATAACTAAATAGATATAAATAAAAAAATTAAAGATAAATAAGATTAATAAAAGTAAATAAATAAAAAGAAATAAATAGAAATAAATAATAATAAAATGAAAAAAATAGATAAATGCAGATAATAAATATAAAAAAATAAATAAACGGAAGTAAAGAATAATAAAGAAGATGAATAAATAAAAATAAGTAAAAATATAATAAAAATATAAAATAAAATTGAATTAATAAATAAATATAGATACAAATAAACGAAAATAAATAAAAATCAGTTATTAAAAATAATAAAAAATTATAAACAAATGAATGAATAATAATATATAAGTAAAGAAAAATAAAATAAATAAAGAATATAAAATTCTAAAAAATAATTAAAGAAATTACTTAAATAAATTCAAATAAAATAAATAAGCTAAATAAAGATCAAAATTAAAAAAACTATATATAAATGACCAAAAATAAATAAAAATTCATACATAAATTAGAATTAAGAAATAAATAAAAAGAAATAAAAATAAATAAATAAAAATTAATAAACACAAATAGAATTAAAGAAATACAAAGAAATAATAATAAATAAAAATAATAGAAAAGACATAAAAAATAACAATAATAATAAATAAATAATATGCTAAAATAAAAATATAAAATATCATAAAATTAAAAATAAAAACTAAATAATAATCAATAAATAAAATTAAAAATAACAGAAAAAGGAAAATAATTAGAAGGTAATAAATAGATAATTGATAGATAATAATAAAAAATACAGATAGATTAATAAGAATGAACAAAATTAAATAAATAAAAATAAATTAATATGAATAAAATAAATAAAACTAATCTTTAAAAATTAAAAAGAATTGATGATAAAATATGAATAAATAAAAATACATAAAACATAGATAATAAATAAATAAATAAATAAATAAATAAATAAATAAAATAAATAAATAAAAACAAATAATTAATACATAAATAAGCATAAATAATTAAAAATAAATATATGTAAATAAAAAAAATAATTAAAAATAATAAAAAAATAAATGAAAATAAAAAAAAAGAATAACAAATAAATAAATAAAAATATATGTTAATAAACAAATAAAAATAAAGAGCTTAAAATAAATTTTTAAAATAAATAGAAATAAATATATAATAATAAATAAATATATAACATTACTAGAAATAAATGAATGCATAAAAAATGAAAGAGATTAAGATATATAAATAAAAAAATTAATGAAAATAAACAAATATAAATAAACAGATAAAAGTAAATTTTACAAAATAATTAAAAATAAATAAATAATAACAAATAATTATATAACATTGATTAAAAAATAAATACATAAAGAAAAATAAAAAGAATTTAGAAATATAAATAAAAATAAGTGTATAAAAATAATAAAAACTAAATAAAAATAAATAATATATATGAAAGTAAATATATTAAAATAAAAAAGTCAATAAAAATAAATGAAAATAAAAAAAATAAAAAATTAAAGTAAAAAATAAAAAATAAGTAAAACTAAATAAATAAAATAAAATAAAACTAAATTAAAATAAATAAAAATGTCTATAAAGTAATTAAAAAAAATTAAATAAAAAAATAAATAAACAATTAAAAATAGTTAAATAAATGAATAAAAAATAAAAATAAATATATAAATGCAAATAAGTAAATAAAAAATAAACACAAACATAAATAAGAAAATTGAAAATAATAAAGGAAAATAATAAATCAAAATGAATAAATAGATAAATAAACAAAAATAAATAAATAAAAATACAAAATTAAACCTATGAAAATAAAAATAAATAAAAATAAATAAATAAATATAAAATAAATAAAAAATAAAAAGGAAAAAATTTAATAAATGATAAAAAATAAAATAAATAATAAATAAAAATAAATAAATAAATAAATAAAGAAATCAATGAAAATAAATAAATAAGTAAATGAATAAATAAATATAAAGAACAAATAAATGAATTAATAAATAAATGAATACATAATACATAAAAATAAGGAATTAAATATAATAAACAAATTCATTAATTGATAAGTTGTCAAATAAAAAATAAATAAATAAAATAAAAATGAATATATAAATACTAATAAATAGAAAAAATAAATAAATAAAGAAATACAACAAATTAAATAAATTAAAAGTAATGAAAGAAATTAAATTAACGAAAGTAAAAAATAAATAAAAGTAAAAATAAAAAATAAAATAAATAAAAATAAATAAAATAAATAAAATAAAATAAAATAAATAGGAGTAAATAAATAAATATATTAAAGTAGATAAATAAATAAATAAATATTAATAAAAATAAAAATAATAAATGAGAACAAAATAAATAAAAAAATAAATAAAAATAAGAAATAAAAAAAATAAAAATAAATTTAAAAAATTAATAAAAAAAATAGATGAAAAGTAAATAAAAAAATAAAAAAATTAAGAAATGAATAAAAAATAAATAAAAATAAAAAAAAATTCAAAAATAAAAAAAAATTAATGCATATATAAATGAAAAACAAGTTAAAAACGAGGAAATATTAATATACAAATTAATATAAAATAAAAAACATGCAGAAATTACAAATAAAAATTAAAAGCCAATAAAAAATGAGGAAAACATAATAAATCAATTAATAAAGAATAAACTAATTAATAAATAAAAAAAATAAATACAAAAAAATAGGTAAGTAAACATAAAATATCTAAATAAACAAAGATATATCAATAAATAAAAATAAAGAAATATAATTAAAAATAATTAAAAGTAAAATAGTAAATAAAAGTGCATAAATAAAAATAAATACAAAATAAAACTCAATAATTAAACCATAAAAAATTAGACAGAAATAAAAGAAATAAAAATAAATAATTAAACATAAATAAAAATAAATATATAAAAGTAAATAAAAATATGGAGTGAAATTAATTAAATAAAAAAAATGAATAAAAACAAATGAAAACCAATAAAAATTTAATAAAGAAGATAAATAAAAAAGAATGAAAATAAATAAATAAATACAATTATAAATAAACAAAAAATAAATATAAATGAATAAATAAAAATTATTTAAAATAAATAAAAAATTATTAATGAATAAAAGCAAATAAATAGAAATTAATAAATAAAAATATAAATAAACAAAAAATAATATTGAATTTATAAATTAAATAGAAATAAATAAAAATAAAAAATATAAGATAAATAAAAATAAATAAATTAAAATACATACAAATAAATAATTAAAAACAAATAAATGGTAATGAATATAAATACAAATAAAAATAAATAATTAAGAATAAATAATGATAAATAAAAATGAATAAAAATAATTAAATAAAAATAAATAATAATAACTAAACAATTTTAAATAAAAATAAAAATTTAAAATAAATAACAGTAAAAATAGATAAATAAAAATGAATTAAAATAAATTAGTAAAAATACAAATGCCCCAAAAACAAATTAAAAAATAAATAGAATTAACTTAAGATAAATAAATAAAATTAATTTAAAAAATAAATAAAAATAGATAAAAAATTAATAAATACAAATAAAAAAATAAGAATAACTCAAAGTAGATAAAAATTAAAAAATAAATCATGATAAATAAAAAGTAATTAAATAAGAATTAGCAAATATTAAATAGATAATTAAATAAAACAAATAAATAAAAATGAATTCGTAATAATACATAAATAAATATAAATAAATAAAAAGAAATAAATATATAAATAAATAAAACTGAATTTAATAAATAGAATTAGTAAAAATAAATTAAAATAGAATAATAAAAATAACCAAATAAATAAATAAAAATGAGTAAATAAAAATCATCAAAAATAAATAAATAAAAACAAATGTAAATACATAAATAAAAAATAAATATATGGTGAATAAATACAAATTAATAAATAATAAATAAGTATAAATAAAAAACTATAAAAATAAATGAATAATAATAAGTAAATAAAATTGAAAAGATATGAATAAATAAATAAAGAAAAATGAAATATGTGAAAAATTAAAAATTAAAATAAATAAAAAAAACATATAAGATAAACAAAAAATAAATGAGATAAATGAAAAATTAGGAATAAATAAATTAAGATATGAAAAATAAATACAAATAAATATATTAAATTAGTAAAAAATAAATAAATTAAAATAAAATATGTAATTGAAAATAAATAAAATAAAATAATAATATATAAATAAATATAAATAATTGAATAAGTAATAGTAAAAAATGAATAATAGAAAATTAAAAGGCAAATTATTTTTATATGGAAGATTTATATGATCTTTTATTTTATTTTATTGCATAATTTAGGTACTGACTTCTTGAAGCATTTTTATCATAATAAATCCTGTATATTTTTAGATTTAATTTTACTAAATAATATTCTGTTGAAATAAATTATATCAAATACCGAGAAATAAAATTTATGATAGATAAAATTCTAAGAATGCAATAATGATAAAAATAATAATAATAATAATAATAATAATAATAATAATAATAATAATAATAATAATAATAATAATAATAATAATAATAAATAAATAAATAAATAAATGAATAAATAAATTAAAAGTCATTAAAAAATTAAAATAAATGCAATATGTAAAAAAAAATAAGTTCAATTTCATTACGATATTTTTCGTAGTTTTGCCCTCTTTTGATGAATGATTTTAGTTTACCGATTACGGATGTATTCTTATAACAATGTTTTATGAAAAAATCTCCGTTAAAAAACAATAAAGATAAGATTAAAACCTAAATGGTCACATAGGTTGTTTACATAAAAATACTGTTAAAAACATTCAAGATTTCAGTCAAAAATCAATTAAAAACTCATTAAGAAAAGGAAAATAAATGAAATATGTAAAATATTTCAAAATTATTTCAATTTGAATAAAATATTTTTTGGGAATTTTGCCCTCTTTTTGAGGACTGATTTTAGTTTAACGTTTACTGATATATTATCATAACAGAATTATATATATAAGAAACTCCGTTAAAAAAAAACAATCAATATTTAAGTAAGAAATCAACTTCAAAAATCACCTAAAAAATGAAAAAAATTTGTAACATAGAAAGCTATAAAAAATATGTCAATTTTGAATACATTATTTTGGGGAAATTTTTCCCTCTTTATGATCAATGAATTTAGTTTAGCTTTTACAGATATATCCTTATAACCGAGTTTTATTTTTTTTAATCTTTAAAAAACAAGCAATATTTAAAGGAAAATCAATTTCAAAAATCACCTATCAATAGGAAAATGAAAATAACATATAAAAAGCTAAAATAATAACTTTTAATTTTGAATATAATATTTTTGGGAATTTTGCCCTCTTTTTGATGACAAATTTTAGTTCAACGTTTTCTGATATATTCTTATAACCTAATTTTTAAAAAATTAATTTCTATTTAACTTTTTATTTATTTTTTATTTCTTTTGTTTTTCTTTATTTTTATCTATTTATTTATTTCTATTTATTTTTAACTATTTTTATTTATCTTATTTATTTTTATTTATTTATTTTTTATGTTTTTTCTAATTTTTTATTTATTTTCATTTATTTTTTTTATTTATTTTCATTTTTATGTTTCCTTAGTTATATTTTTATTTATTTTACTTATTTATTTTTATTCATTTATTAATTTTTATTGGTGGTTTTTATCTATTTTGTTAATTTTCATTTATTTATTTTAATTTAATTTGGTTACTTATTTATTTTATTTATATTTATTTATTTATTTTTATTTTTTATTTTTTGTATTTTAGTTTTTATATCTTTATTATTATATTATTATTTATTTTTATACATTCAGGTTATTTTATTTTTATTTATTGGTTTTTTTATTTTCTATTTTTATTTCTTTTTTATTTATTCATTATTTTGATTTATTTTTTATATATTTTCATTATTATTCATTTTTTGTTTTATATGTGTTTCTTCATTTATTTTTGTTCTTTTATTTCATCATTATTTATATTTTATTTAGTTATATTTATTTTTGTTTATGAATTTTCATTTATTTTTGTTATTTACTTTTAATTATTTTTATTTGTTTTTATTTATTTATTTTTATTTATTTTATATTATTTTATTTCATTTTATTTATTCTGTTAATATTTATTTATTTGCAGTTTTTTATGTATTATTATTTAGTTTTTATATTTAATTTTTTAGTTTTCATTATTTATTATTTTTTTATTTTCATTTACTTATTTACTTTTTTTAATTATTTTTTTTGTTTTTTTTAGTTTGTTTAGTATTTTTATTTCATTTATGTTTCTTTATTTATATTATTTTTAAAATTTTTATTATATATTTTCATTTATTTTATATTTTCTTTGTTTATTTATTTATTTTTATTCAATTTAATTAACTTATTTATTATTATTTATATATTTTTCATTTATGTATATTTTTTATATATTTTAGTTTATTTATTTTCTATTGATATTTATTTATTTGTTTCTCTTTATTTTTTACATTTATTTTTATTTATTTATTTGGCTCTTTTTATTAACACAAATAAATTAAGAAGAATAAATAAAAAAAATAAATAACGATATATAAAATAAATTAAAATAAATAAAACAATTAAAAAATAAACAATGATAAATAAAAAACATAATAAATAAAAATAAATAAATAATAAATAAATAAAAAAATATTAAAATTAATAATTAAAATTAATAAAATTAAAATGAAATATAGTAATAAACTAACCAAATAAATAAATGAAAAATAAATAGCAATAAAAATAAATGAATAAAAATAAATAGATAAATATCACTAAGTAATAAATAATTAAAAGTAAATAAGAAATAAATAAATATAAATTAAAAATGAATAATAATAAATAAGTAAATATCAGGTTAGAGTAACTTTATTCATGTAAACTGCTTGTTTAAGGCTGCTTGCACCTTTCGATATATTTTAATGCTTAAGATTTTTTCTGCCTTGGTAGTTTTCACTAACGTAAGTTATGTTAGTATTTTTCCTAAAATCATATTTTGTATATTTAATTGTAAGATTTAAGTTTACGTACATTTGGTAACGGATAAGAGTTCGTTATTTGGTTTTGCCGCCTCCTCCCCGCTTGTTTAGTGTTTTAACGACCTCATTAACGATTTTTACGTTTCCTATATTTTTTGAGTGACGTGGTCGAGTGTGGAGAGATTTCGTCGCAAAGGAATTGTGTTTACGAGATAACAGTTCTCATCCTTGCACCTCCCCTGACGGATTGGCTGTAGACGTGACTACCACTTGTTGTGCCTTTGCTGTATTGCCGGCTGCATTTGCAGGTCCTTTCGGTCACCTGCGACGACTGGAGCCTGTCTCTTGGTGTTGAAACTCGTTATTGCAGGCGACTGTCACCTGCGACCTTTACGCTTTGTTTCATTCCTAGCTTGGGATATTGAGGCGTGAAAGGGAATCACCTATTTATTGTTCCCTTCATCTGATGTCCGTCACGCCTGTATGGGAGCCCTGCGGATGAGTTAGGAGTCAAGTAGGGAGGCTTTCGCCAGGTAAGACCTCCTTTAGTTGCTATTCGTGTGGGCCCACCTTGATGACGTTAGTCTTGATCTGGACTCCAGAGTATCATTCGTCCACGTAGCAGGGGGTTGGAGTGGCGGCCGAGTAAGAGTGTAATCTCTGAACATTCTCCTTTTTTTTGTACGTGATCATTTCGTTTATAGAACTCGCAAGTATTTATATATTTGGGTGTGATTTACTGTAACTAACCTGGTGTATTTTTCTGGTTTTGCCTCCTTTCGTGCATTTTTTGTGGCTCTTCAAGCCAGTTATTAAACCTTTATTAATTTATTTATAATCATATTATGAAGTATATCTGAGGCCTGTTGTTGTCTTTAGTGTAAATGTACATATTCATTATAGCTTTGTAAGACTAGGTAGGAATCTTAAGGTTTTCCGTGTTTTACTTCTACCACTTCTTTCTTTCTGTTTAGCATAATAGGTAGTATTTATTTGTTGGCCGGCATATTACGCTATTAGTTATTTTGACTGGTTCTGCTTATTCTATGTTAGGGTTAGTTTCTTAGATTTAGGTGTTCTTGAGGACGGGTTATTCCTTGGTATGTTTTTCTGATATGTTCACCGTCCTGTTTTGTTTGTACAGTGCAAGCAGTTCTTCTTGTCAATTAATATTTGATTGGTGTTGTAATAATAAATATTGTTAACTTTTTCCTCTTGTGTTTGTTCCGCCCTGACCAGTGTATTCGAGGTATTAAAACATTACTGCTCAGATTTCAGCAGGCTATAGAACCTGCGTTACAGCCTCACAATAAGGTTTGTAACAGATTGGCGACCGTGACAGGATCTGGTAGCAGTAAACTCAAGACATTGGTCGGTGGTTCCACACCGGAGGTTTGGGTTGGCAGTATTTGTTTACTTTTGTTGGGTACCTTTCTCCCCCTTATTAATTTGCTAGTATGGATAATTTTGAATTTAATCCTGCTGAATTTTTGGGGTCGGCAGATTGCCTTAGGTATCTCTCAGTGTTGAGTAAGAAGCATTTGTTGAGTTGTGCCCGTTGGTTGGGAATTCCGGGGCGAGTTACGGATTACCGCAAACATATTTTGGATTTAGTTAGGCAGAAGGTTGACCAGGAAATGGAAGAGGCTGAAAATTTAGTTAGGAATGAAGATAGTGAGAATGAGAGTGTGAGTGTGACTGGACCTGACGAGGAGGATCAGGTAAGTGTTTCGGCAGGACTTACCCTGTTTGATGATCCTCCATGCACTGGTGTGATCTATGAGGGTCCTGCTAATTTTGAGCCTCCTGTTAATAATTCCTTAAACCCTTTTGTGATCCCACCTGAAGTTAGAGCTAATGAATTACCTCCTGTGGCTGAGTCCAAGGAAGACATTGAATTTAAACTATTGTGTAAACGTGTGGAATTGAGAAAACTAGAGTTTGAAGAGAATGAGAGGGTGAGGAGACACGAGTTGGAAATTGCCAACTTGAAACTAGAGATGGCTAGGTTGACCAATAGGGATGATTTTTCTAGTTCCCCTAACCCTGTATTACAAGGTAAATTTAATTTGAGTGCGGCACTCAAATTGGTGCCAGTTTTTGATGAAGCCAGCGTGCCAGATTTTTTCAAAGCTTTTGAGAGGGTAGCTTCTCGTTTGTCCTGGCCTTCTGAAATGTGAACGGTCCTTATCCAGTGCCGGTTAGTGGGTAAGGCCGTCAGAGTGTATAATGCCCTAGATGAAACGGTAGCCAAGGATTACCGGAAGGTTAAAAGCCTGGTTTTAAAGGCCTATGATCTGGTCCCCGAGGCTTACCGTTTAAAATTTAGAAACTCTGTAAAGACCCCCTCTCTTTCATATGTGGAGTTTGCTCGTATGAAGGAGGGGCAGTTGGATGACTGGCTTAAGAGTCGTCAAGTGGTATCTTTGGCAGCTTTGAGAGAATTGTTTTTGTTGGAGGAGTTTAAAAAATTCTGTAGTAAGGAGTTGAGAGTGTACCTTGAGGAAGTGAAGGCTAGCAGTTTAAGTAGAGCCGCACAGATAGCGGATGAATTTGTTTTGACTCATAAGTCGGAGTCGGGTGACTTTAATCATCGTCCCCGCACTAATCCCTCTTCCAGGTCTAATATGAATTTCTCCTCCCCCAGGTACCATAATAATAATAAGTTTAGTCAGGGTAGTGGGCCTAATAATAATACATTGTCTCAGAGACCCTATACAATTTATAATTCTGATAAAAACAACCCTGGTAATAATAATTTTCATAAACAGAATGGTAGTAATAGGGGTAATCAAAAAAAATGTTTTTGGTGTGGTAAGGCAGGGCATTTTCAGGCACAGTGCAATGCTCGGAGAAAGTATCTCCAGGGAAATAATAATATTCGTAGTCCTGTGTCTCTGATGGTTGACAATGGTGCTTCAACTCCTGTTTCTAATTCCGGATCTCTTCCTGTAGAGAAGAGTAGTGTTAGTAGTAGTAATAGTAGTAGTGTAGGCCCACATGTTAAGTCTGATGGTAAGTTGCGACTGGAATATGACAAATATATATGGCCTGGCAATTTGGTATTTGAGAATAGCTCCATTCCAGTAAGGTTTTTGAGGGACACAGGGGCAGCTCGGTCTCTGGTGTTGAAGGGGGCCTTAAGAGATTTGGTACCATATTCGGGGAATTATATTGTTTTGGGAGGATTCCCGGACACTGTTGTTTCTGCTCCCCTGGTGGAGGTGAGGTTGTCGTTCCCTGGGTATGATAATGTGACAGAGCTGGCTGTGGTAGGAAGTCTTCCTGTCCCTGGTATAGATGGCATATTGGGAAATGATATGTTGGATGCTAAGGGTTGTGAAATATTCCCCATATTAAGTGTACATGCTTGCCCAGTGGCGGCAGTAACAACCCGTGCTGCAGCTAAAGCTGCTGATTTAATTACTGACGATGATGATTTGATGTTGGGTAGCTTAGAAGTAGATGTAAAGAGGCCCGGGTCAGTAGTTAGTAGTAGTGGTAGTAGTAATGATCTTTTGAAACCTGGTTGGGACAGGTTAGCATTTATAAGAGCTCAGAAAGAAGAGTTTAATTTTGAATTAGGTGACTTATCAGACTTAACTAAACCAAAATTTGCAATACTTAATGGCGTATTGTATAGGTTTAGTCGTCTTCCCACTGAGGATTTGGGTCAGACTTTTCGTATAGAACAAATTGTTGTCCCTACTCCATTTCATGATTATGTATTGAAACTAGCTCACCATAATTCCTTTTCAGGTCACTTTGGGGTATGGAAGACTTTTCAAAATTTAACTAAAGGTTTTTGGTGGCCTGGAATGAAATCTTCCGTAAAGTTGTTTGTCAAACAATGCGAGGCATGTCAGGTGATGGGAAAGCCTAATCAATCCATTCCCAAGGCTCCTTTACACCCAATTCCTGCAATTGGTGAACCATTTGCCGAGTTGGTAGTGGATGTAGTCGGTCCATTGCCTAAGACTAAGACTGGGTTTGTATATATACTCACCATTATGGATAGGGCTTCTCGTTTTCCAGATGCTTACCCTTTGAGACGAATTACATCTAAAGTTATTTTTGACAAATTAATTGAATTTTTTTGCAGGTATGGTCTTCCTCGGGTTATTCAAACCGATTGCGGTACGAATTTCACGAGTAAGGTATTTAGGGGTAAGTGTGATGAACTGGCCATTCATCACACTACCAGCGTACCTTATCATCCTGAAAGTCAGGGGGTGGTGGAAAGGTTTCACCAGACCCTCAAATCAATCTTAAAGAAACACTGCTATGAACAAGGAGACGAGTGGGATAAAGCACTTCCATTCGCTCTCTTCGCCTTGCGTAGCCATTCAAATGCATCTACAGGTGTAGCTCCGTTTGAATTAGTCTTTGGTCATAAGGTCCGTGGACCTTTGGAAATTTTTGGTGAGTTGCTTGAGACTGGTCAAAAGGGAGATTTGCCCATAGGTGAATTTATGGAAGGTTTAAAGAATAGGTTGTCTTCGGCTTGGGCATTTGCTCAAGAGAATTTGAAATGTTCTCAGGCCCTTATGAAATATAATTTTGACAAGAAGACCAAAGTACGGTCTTTTGAGCCTGGGGAAATGGTGTTAGTATTAAGTATGGACCCAGACAATTTTCTTGAGCCTAGGTATAAGGGACCTTGGAAGGTGTTGAGGAAGCTGTCCGAGGTGAATTATGAAATTGAAGCTCCTGGAACCCGTAGAAAGTGTAGAGTATTTCATATAAATAGGTTAAGGGCTTATCATTGTAAGGATCTGAACCCTCTTGCAATAGTGTATGAGTCTGTAGCGGAGGCTGTAGAATTACCTCCAGAGGATTCAAAAGACATTTTGTGTCAGGTACCTTCCGATGCTTTGTTTGGTAATTTACAAAATTTAGAAGTTTTACGTGAAGGTTTGGATCATTTAAACCTTAACCAAAAAAATTATATTCTTAATTTGATTGCATCTTTTCCAGATTTATTTCAGGATTCACCTGGACGAACTCATTTCCTCCAGCATGATGTGGATGTGGGGAATGCTTCCCCAGTTAAACAGAGCCCCTATAGGTTGAATCCCGTAAAGAGGGAGATTGTCGAGGAGGAAATAAAGTATATGTTAGATCACGACCTTATTCAACCTTCGGTGAGTCCATGGAGTTCCCCGATAGTCTTGGTTAAAAAGGCTGACGGGAAGTTCCGGATGTGTGTGGACTACCGAAAGGTGAATGTTCATACTAAAAATGATTCTTTCCCATTACCTAGAATTGATGATTGTCTCGATCAGATAGGGTCAGCTAAATTTATTACCAAATTAGACCTTCTGAAGGGGTATTGGCAGGTTCCTCTGTCTGATCGAGCACGTGAAATCTCTGCTTTTGTCACACCCTTCGGCCTTTATGAATGTAAGGTCATGCAATTTGGCATGAAGAATGCTGCCTGTACCTTCCAGAGGCTCATGAATAGGGTGATTTGTGGGCTGGAGGGTACAGAGATTTATATTGTATATAGCAATGACTGGCAAACCCATATATTTCGTCTTAGGAAAGTGTTTGAAGCTTTGAGAGCTGCTGGTTTGGTAATAAATCTGGATAAGTGTGGGTTTGGTAAGGCCAAGGTGATTTACTTGGGTCACGAGGTTGGTTTGGGCCAGGTAGCTCCTAGACAAGCCAATCTCGAGGCCATCATCAATTTGAAGCAACCTAGTAATATTCGGGAAGTTAGGAGAGTGTTAGGTATGACAGGGTACTATCGCCGTTTCATACGAAATTTTGCAGATATTGCTCAACCCTTGACAAATTTGCTGGAGAAGGGGCGTAAATTTTCGTGGGGTCCTCAATGTGAAGAGGCCTTTCAAAAATTAAAGACCATTCTCATCTCCAGACCTATTTTGAAGTCTCCTAATTTTAAAAAACCATTTATTATTGCAGTGGATGCTAGCGATGTAGGAATCGGTGGTGTTTTGTTCCAGCGAGGTGAGGATGGTGAAGTATATCCAATATCCTATTTCAGTCGAAAACTATCGACTGCTGAAAGGAGATATTCAACTATTGAAAAGGAAGCTCTCTCTCTGGTTCGCACATTAGAACATTTTAAACCATATGTGACTAATTTTTCTTTCCCTATACAGGTATGGACTGATCATAATCCCTTGGTGTTCATAGAACGTATGAAGGGTGCAAACCAAAGGATACTTCGCTGGGCACTTCAGCTGCAGGAATTCACTTTGGAAATTAAACATGTGAAGGGCACGGAAAATAAATTGCCTGACGCCCTCTCCCGAGCTAAAGTTGGCCTATGGTTTGGTATTTCTGGTCTCGTGTCTCTCATTCCTTCCCAATTCTCTTCAGTTGTTTGTAAAAGGAAAAAGACTATTGGCATTAATTGATTGTTTTGCTTTAATGTACTATTACTAATTATACTGTGTTGGTTTTCAGGTTAATGTTTTCCCTCTTTTCAGGGTGTGCATGCAAGTGTGTTTGTGCTGTAGCTATGGACTTGGAGGTTGTTAGCCTAGGGTATGCTTAGCTAGGTTGTTGGAGTTTTTTTTTTTATTTTGGAACTTGTTGATTCTTTGGTAATTTTCCTTTTCAGGAATATATTTGGAATTAAGGTATTTCCTTGTTGTCTACTAACATAAAAAAAATTTTTCTTTCATAATTTTTTTTTTCGGGGAGGAAGGTATCAGGTTAGAGTAACTTTATTCATGTAAACTGCTTGTTTAAGGCTGCTTGCACCTTTCGATATATTTTAATGCTTAAGATTTTTTCTGGCTTGGTAGTTTTCATTAACGTAAGTTATGTTAGTATTTTTCCTAAAATCATATTTTGTATATTTAATTGTAAGATTTAAGTTTACGTACATTTGGTAACGGATAAGAGTTCGTTATTTGGTTTTGCCGCCTCCTCCCCGCTTGTTTAGTGTTTTAACGACCTCATTAACGATTTTTACGTTTCCTATATTTTTTGAGTGACGTGGTCGAGTGTGGAGAGTTTTCGTCGCAAAGGAATTGTGTTTACGAGATAACAGTTCTCACCCTTGCACCTCCCCTGACGGATTGGCTGTAGACGTGACTACCACTTGTTGTGCCTTTGCTGTATTGCCGGCTGCATTTGCAGGTCCTTTCGGTCACCTGCGACGACTGGAGCCTGTCTCTTGGTGTTGAAACTCGTTATTGCAGGCGATTGTGTCACCTGCGACCTTTACGCTTTGTTTCATTCCTGGCTTGGGATATTGAGGCGTGAAAGGGAATCACCTATTTATTGTTCCCTTCATCTGATGTCTGTCACGCCTGTATGGGAGCCCTGCGGATGAGTTAGGAGTCAAGTAGGGAGGCTTTCGCCAGGTAAGACCTCCTTTAGTTGCTATTCGTGTGGGCCCACCTTGATGACGTTAGTCTTGATCTGGACTCCAGAGTATCATTCGTCCACGTAGCAGGGGGTTGGAGTGGCGGCCTGTAATCTCTGAACATTCTCCTTTTTTTTGTACGTGATCATTTCGTTTATAGAACTCGCAAGTATTTATATATTTGGGTGTGATTTACTGTAACTAACCTGGTGTATTTTTCTGGTTTTGCCTCCTTTCGTGCATTTTTTGTGGCTCTTCAAGCCAGTTATTAAACCTTTATTAAAATTATTTATAATCATATTATGAAGTATATCGGAGGCCTGTTGTTGTCTTTAGTGTAAATGTACATATTCATTATAGCTTTGTAAGACTAGGTAGGAATCTTAAGGTTTTCCGTGTTTTACTTCTACCACTTCTTTCTTTCTGTTTAGCATAATAGGTAGTGTTTATTTGTTGGCCGGCATATTACGCTATTAGTTATTTTGACTGGTTCTGCTTATTCTATGTTAGGGTTAGTTTCTTAGATTTAGGTGTTCTTGAGGACGGGTTATTCCTTGGTATGTTTTTCTGATATGTTCACCGTCCTGTTTTGTTTGTACAGTGCAAGCAGTTCTTCTTGTCAATTAATATTTGATTGGTGTTGTAATAATAAATATTGTTAACTTTTTCCTCTTGTGTTTGTTCCGCCCTGACCAGTGTATTCGAGGTATTAAAACATTACTGCTCAGATTTCAGCAGGCTATAGAACCTGCGTTACAGCCTCACAATAAGGTTTGTAACAATAAGAAACAAATACAAAATATATATATATAAATATTTAAATAAAATAAATAAATAAAAAATAACATAAAATAATGAAAATTAATAAAATAAAATAAAATTAATAAAAACAAAAAAAACAAAAATAAGCATATGAATAAAAATAAATAAATAAAATTGAATAAAAATAAATAAATATAAATAGCATAAACAAAATTCAATAAAAATAAATAAATTAAAATAAAAATCAATAAAAATAAATAAAATAGATAAAAGAAAAACAAAATTAAATAAAAATAAATAAATGAAATGAATAAAACTAAATAAAAAATAAATAATAATGAAATAAAAAATTAAAAAAATACAAAAAATCAGTAAAAATTAAAAAATTAATAAAAGTATTTAAATAAATAAAAAAGTAATTAAAAATCAATTAATTGATAAAAATAAATAAATAAATAAATATAAATACAAATAAATAAATAAAAATGAGCAATAATAAGAGTAAATAAAAATATAAATAAGATAAATAAAAATAAGCAATAAAAACAAAAAATATAGAAAATAAAATTTATAAAGGTAAATAAAAAATATCAATAAAGGTTAAAAATTAAAATATAAAAAATATAAAAATAGAATAAGAAAATAAAATAATAGGTAAATATAAAGGAAATAAATAAAAATAATATAAATAAATGAATAATTTAAATAAATAAAAATAACAAGTAAAAATAAATAAATAAATAAAAATAAAAAATGAAAATAAATAAAAAAGATTAATAAATAATAATAAAAAATAAATGAAAAATAAATGAAAATAAAAGAAATAAAAAGAAAACCAAAATAAATAAAAAAGACAAATGAAATAAAAAATTAAAACATACATAAAAAATGGATAAAAATAAACTGAAAAATTAATGAAAAAATAATAATTCAAAACATAATGAACAATAACTAAAAAATAAATAAAAATACATAGCAGAATAAAAAAATAAATAGATAATAATTAATATTTAAATAAATAAATAAATAAGCAATAAATAGATAAATAAATAAAAAACTAATAAAATATGAGGAAAAATTAATAAATTAATTATTAAAAAATAAATAAATAAATTGAAAAAATTTTATAAATTAGAAAAAATAATAAATAATATATTTTTAAAAATAAATAAATAAAAAAACAATCAATTTAAAACTGATAAATATATAAATAATAAATAAGTATATGTAAAATAATCTTATAAATAAATAAAAATAAACAAGTAAAAATAAATGAAAATTAGTAAAATAGAAATAATAAAAAAGAAATAATTAAAAATAAATAAAATAAAATAAATATAGATAAATAAAATAACAAAATAATTAGATATGATTAAGATTAATAAAAGTAAATAAATAAAAAGAAATAAAGAAATATGAATAATAAAAAATGAAAAATTAAATAAATAGAGATAATAAATATGAATAAATATATAAATTAAAGGAAATAAAGATAAATAAAGAAAATTAATAAATAAAAATAAGTACAAAAGTAATCAATATAAAAAACATTGAATTAATAAATAAATATAAATACAAATAAATGAAAATAAATGAAAAACAAGTTACTAAAAATAATAAAAAATATATAGAAATGAATAAATAATAATAAGTAAATAAAAATAAAATAAATAAAATTATATATAAAAATATAAAAAATAATTAAACAAATAAAATAATTTAAAATAAAATAAATAAAACTAAATAAGATAAAAAGTAAAAACAAACAAAAATAAATAAACTAAAATGTTTCAAAAATACACACATAAATTAATACAAAAAACAAATAAATATATGAAATAAATAATAATAAATAAAATAAAATAAATAAATAGAAAGAAATAATAATAAATAAAAAAAGAAAAGAAACAATAAATATCGATAATAATAAATAAATAATAACATATTAACAAAAATGCAAAATAACATATAAAAATTAAAAAATTAAGTAATAATAAAAACATTAAAATGAAAAATGACTGAAAAAAAAGGAAAATAAGTATAAAAGTAGTAAACAGTTAACTAATAGATAAAAATAAAAAATACAAATAAATTAATAGGAATGAACAAAATTAAATAAATAAAGATAAATTAATATTAATTAAATAAATAAAAATAAATAAAAAATGAAAGAGTAATTGATGATAAGTTTTGAATAAATAAATATACATAAAAAAACAGATAATAAATAAATAATTAAATAAAATAAAATAAAAATAAATAAAAACAAATAAATAACACATAAACAATAATAAATAATTAAAAATAAATAAATATAAGTAAATAAACAAAAAAATAATTTTAAAAAATAAATAGAATTAATAAAAATTAATGGAAACACATAAATAAAAATAACCAAATAAATAAATAAAAAATAAATAAAAACAAATAAATAAAAATGACTGTAGATAAACATACAAAGATAAATAAATAAATAATAATAAATAATTATATAACATTTACTAAAAATAAATAATACAGAAAAAATAAAGAAATTAATTTATATTAATAAAAATAAGTAAAGAAAATTAACATAAACTAAATAAAAATTAATAATATATATGAAAATAAATAAATAAAAATAAAAAATTTAAATCAAATAAGATAAGTAAAAATAAATGAAGCATAAAAATAAAAATAAATAAAACTAAACAAATAAAATTAAATAAAAGTAAATATAAAATAACAATGCCTAAAAAGTAATTAAAAATAAAAAATAAATAAAAATAGAAATAAACGATTAAAAATAAAGTTAAATAAATAAAAAAAATTAAAAATATATATATATGCAAATAAATAAATAAAAAATAATCACAAATAAAAAAGTAAGTAAAGAAAATGAATAAGATAAACAAAAAATAGATAAAGATAAATAAATAAATAAATTAATTAATAAATAAATAAATAAATAAATAAATAAATAAATAAATAAATAAATAAATAAATAAATAAACATAATAAATGAATACAATAAATTCTAATAAATAGAAATAAATAAATAAAAATATAAATAAAAAAAATAAATAAATAAATAAAAATAAATAAACAAATATAAAATAAATAAATAATGAAAAAATTTAATAAATGAAAATAAATAAAATAAATCACAAATAAAGATAATTAAATAAATAAAAATAAATACATAAACAAATGAAAATAAATAAATGAATAAATAAATATAAAACAAATTAATTAATAAATTAATTAATTAATAACTAAATACATAAAATTAAACAAAGAATTAAATCAAATAAATAAATCAATTGATTAATAAGTATTAAATGAAAAATTAATTTAAAAAATAAAAAAATAAATATAAAAATACAAATAGATAAATAAAAATAAATAAAATAAATAAATGAAAACAAGAAAATTTTGAATAAATAAATAAGAATAAATCTAAATAAGAATATATTTAAACAAAAAGAAATAAAACAAATTAAATAGACAAAGAGGAATAAAAACAAAATTAGATAAATAAAAATTAATAATAATTGAAAAATAATGAAAAAGACAAAAATAACATAAATAAATAAAATTAATAAAATTAAAAAATATATAAATATGAGTAAATAAAGTTAATTAAAGTAAATAAATAAATAGATAATTTTAAGTAAAAATAAAATTGTTAGTGAATATAAACAAAATAAATATAAACATAAATAAAAAATAAAAATAAATAAAAATAAATAAAAATTAAAAAATAAGCAAAAAAATTAATAAATAAAAAATAGTTGAACAGTAAATAAAAAATAAATAAAAATAAATAAATAACAATAAATAATAAATATAAATAAATAAATAAATAAAAATAAAGATGAATAAAGAATTGAATAAATAAAAATAAGTAAAAAAATATTAAATATAAAAAATAAAATTGAATGCATAAATAAATACAAAAATAAAAAAACAAAAATATATAAAAAATAAATAAATGAAAATGAGAATAAATAAGAATAAATAATATACATACATCAATATAATTAAATAAAATTAATTAAAATAAATAAATTAATTAATTAATAAAACATATGAAAATAGATTACTAAAATAACAAAAATATATAAAGAATATATAAACATGAATAAATAACAGTAAATTAATAAGTAAAAATAAAATATATAAAAATATAAAAAATAATTAAATGGATAAAGAAAACCCATTAAAATAAAATAAATAAATAAAAAAATAAAAAACAAACAAATATAAATAAAGGTAATTAAATAAAAAATATATATATAAATTAAAATAAAAACAAATAAATAAAAATAAATGTATTAAAATAAATAATAATGAATAAAATAAAATAAATAAATCAAATTAATAAAAATAAATAATAATGAATAATATAAAAAATACAAAGAAATAACAATAGATAAAAATAATAAAAATAAATAAACAAAAAGCAATAATAATAAATAATAATAATAATAATATATTAATGTAAAAATATAAACCGACAAAAAAAAATAATAATAATCAATAAATAAAATTAAAAATGACTGAAAAAAGAAAAATAAATAGAAAGTAATAATATAGATGATAAATATATAAAAATATAAAATATAAATAAATCAATAAGAATGAACAAGATTAAATAAATAAAAATAAATTAATATAAATTAAACAAATAAAAATAAATAAAAAAATTCAAAGATTAAATGATGATAAAAAATAAATAAACAAAAATACTTAAAAATATATAACAAATAAATAAATAAATAAAATAAACAAACATAAATAAATAAAAACAAATAGATAATACATAAATCATTAAAAATAAATAAATATAAATAAATAATAAAAATATGATTAAAAATAATAAAGAAAATTAATAAAACTAAATTAAAACATTTAAATAAAAATACCAAATAAGATATAATAAATAAAAATGAATGTCAATAAGCAAATAAAAATAAATAGATAAAAATAAATAAAAAATATTTTTAACATAAATAAGTAGTATCAAATAATTATATAACATTCACTAGAAATAAATAAATACAGAAAGAAAATAAATGAAATTAATGAATGTAAATCAAAATAAGTAAATAAAAAAAATATAAACTACATGAAAATAAATATATATATATATATATATATATATATATATATATATATATATATATATATATATATATATATATATATATATATATATATATATATATATATATATATATATATATATATATATAAACCAGTAAATATAAATGAAAGTAAAAAATAAAAATATGTGAAAGCAAAAATATAAGAATATATTAGAATAAAATAGATAAAATTAAATAAAACTAAATAAAAATAAATAAAAACGCCTACAAAGTAAGTAAAATTAAAAAAATAAATAAAAATCAAAATAAACGATTAAAAAAGTTAAATAAACAAATAAAAATATAAGGAAAATAACATATAAATGCAAATAAATAAATAAAAAATAAACACAAATAAATAATTAAGTAAATGAAAATAAATAAGTTAAACAGAAATAATAAATAAAAAATAAATAAATAAACGAAATTATTAAATAAAATAAATTTGAATGTATAAAAATAAATAAGCAAAAGTACAAAATAAAAACTATAAAAATAAAAAATAAATAGAAATAAATATATAAATATAAAATAAATAAATAAAAATAAAAAGAAAAAATTAAATAAATGAAAATAAATAAAATAAATAACAAATAAAAATAAATAATTAAATAATATAAACCAATAAATAAATATATAACTAAATAAATAAATATAAATAAAGAATTAAATAAAATAAAGAAATTAATTAACTGATAAATTATTAAATAGTAAAAATAAATAAATAGAAATAAATAAATATATATATATATATATATATATATATATATATATATATATATATACAAAAAATATATAAAAATAAATAAAAAAGACAAATAAATAAATAAAAAGGCTACATAAAAATAAATATATTTAAATAAAAATAAACAGTACAAATTAAACATATAACACCAAATAAAAGAAATTAAATTAATGAATTAAATAAAATAAATAAACATAAAAAATAAAAAAACACAAAATAAAAATAAATAAATAAAAAACTAAAATAGAATAAAATAAATAAGAGCCAAAAAATTATTTAAAGTAAATAAAAAATTAAATAAATATAAATATAAATAATATAAAACAAAAAATATAATGAATAAAACTATAATAAAAAATAAAAATAAATTAAAAATAAATGAAAATAAAAGAAATTAATTAATTAATAAATAAAGAAATAAATAAACAGTAAATAAAAAAAAATTATAAAAATAGAAATAAAGATAAATAAAAATATATAAAAATTAAAAATTAAATAAACAAATAAATAAAACTAATACATATATAAACAAAAAACAAATTAAAAATGATGAAATAATAAATTAATTAATAAAAAAATATAGAAATATAGAAATAAAAAACAAAAAAAAGAAAAACTAATAAAAAATAAGGAAAAAAATAATAAATTATTTAATAAAAAATAAATAGATTAATAAAAAAATAAAAATAAATTCATATAAAATAAATAGGAAAATAAATAAAAAATAATTAAATAAACAAATACATATAAATAAATAAAATAAATAAATAAATAAATAAAAGTAAAATAATAAATAAAAGTACATGAATAAAAATAGAAATATATACGTAAATAAAAGAAAATAAATAAAAATTAATATAAAATTAAACAAAAACAAATAAAATTAATATAAATAAATTATTAAACAAATACGACAAAAATATAAAGTTAAATAAACAAGGAGTAAAATAAATAAATATAAATAAAAGAAATAAAAATATAAAAATAAATACAAATTTAATAAAGAAAAATAGTGAAAAAATAAATATATATACAAATGAAAATAAATAAAGAAATGTAAATATAAATGAAAAAATAGAAGCAATTAAATAAAAAGAAATGAAAATATGTAAAAATAAAAAAATTATTAGATAAAGAAAAATTTTAAATTAATAAAACAGAAAACATGGTAAATAAGTAGAAGTAAATCAATACAAATTAATATCTAAATATATTATTAAATGAAAAAATAAATAAAAATAAAAAACACAAATGAAATAAATAAAAATGAAAAAACAAAAATAATTAAAGATAAAAAACAAAAAAAAAATAAATAAAAATAAAAAGAAATAAACAAAAATAAAAAATAAAAACATTAATAAAACTAAATAAATTAAATTGCATAAAAATAAATCATTAAAAATAAAAAACAATAAAAAAATAACTGAAAATAATTAAATAAAAATTATTAATAATAACTAAATATTGTTAAAAAAATCAAAATATAAAATAAATATAAATAAAAATAAATGAATAAAAATTAATAAAATTGAATAAGTAAAAACAAAAATACCCAAAAAATTATTAAAAATAAATAAGTAGAATTAAATTAAGATAAATGAACGAAATTAATAAAAATAAATAAATAAAAAAGATAAAAATTCATAAATACAATTATATAAAATGAATAACTAAAATTAACTTAAAATTAAAATCACTAATGATAAAAAAGTAATTAAATAAAAATAAGTAAATATTAAATAAAAAATTAAATAAAACCAATAAATAAAAATGAATACATAATAATACAAAAATAAATATAAATAATTAGAAATAAATTAATATATAAATAAATAAAATTAAATTTAATAAATAATAGTAATAAAAATAAATTAAAATAGATGAATAAAAATAATCGAATAAATAATTAAAAATAAATAAATAAATATAATAAAAAATAAGTAAATAAAAACATATGTCAATGAATATATAAAAAATAAAATAAATATATGATAAAAATACAAATTAATAGGTAAGTAAGTATAATAAAAAATAAATAAAAATTAATAAATAATAAGAAACTAACATTAAATAGATATGAATAAATAAGTAAAGAAAAATAAAATTAGTGAATATATGTAAATAAAAATAAATGAATAAAAAAATATATAAAACCAATAAAAATAAATAAGATAAATAAACAATAAAACTAAATAAATTAAAATAAAAAATACAAATAAATATATTAAAATATATAAAAATAAATAAATAAAAATAAAATAAGTAATTTAAAATACATAAAATAAAATAAAAATATAAATAAATATAAATAAATAAGTACAAGTAAATAAAAATAAAAACTAAAAAGTAAATAATTTTTATATGCAAGTGTTATATGACCTTTAATTTTATGTTATTGCATAATTAGGTACTGAATTCGTGAAAAATTATTTTTGTCATAATAAATCCTGTATATTTTTAGATTGAATCCTATTAAATAAAATCCCGTTAAAATAAATTATACTATATATGAAGACATAAAATTTAAGATATATCAAATTCTAATAATGCAATATTAAGAATAATAATAATAATAATAATAATAATAATAATAATAATAATAATAATAATAATAATAATAATAAATAATTTAATTAATTAAAAATCATTAAAAAAAGGAAAATAAATGAAATATGTAAAAAGTAAAGAAAAAAATAGTTCAATTTTTTTACGATATTTTTCGTAGATTTGCCCTCTTTTTGAAGACTGATTTTAGTTTACCGATTACGGATATATTCTTATAACACAGTTTTATGAAAAAATCTCTTTTAAAAACAATAAAGATAAAATTAAAGTCGAAATGGTCATATACGTTTCGTATATAAAAATACAGTCAAAGACATTCAAGATTTCAGTCAAAAATCAATTTAAAAAATCATTAAGAAAAGGAAAATGTAAACTGTGTCAACAGTATTTCAATTTGAATACCAAATTTTTTGGGAGTTTTGCCCTCTTTACTGATATATTATTATAACACAGTTGTAAAAATAAATTCGTTAAAAAAAACAATCAAAATTTGAGTAAAAAATCAACTTCAAAAAACACCTAAAAACACATTCATTAATTAAGACAAAAATGAACTTAAAATCATTAAAAATAGAAAATAAATAAAATATGTAAAAAGTAAAAAAAAAATTCAATTTGATTACCATATTTTTCGTAGTTTTACCTTCTTTTTGATGAGTGATTTTAGTTTACTGTTTACGGATATATTCTTATGACAAAGTTTTATGAAAAAATCTCCGTAAAAAACAATCAATATTTAACTAAAAAATCAACTTTAAATTCACCTAAAAAAAAAAAAAAGGAAAAAGAATGTAACATAAAAAGTAAAAAAAAAAATGTCAATTTTGAATACAATATTTTTGGTAATTTTGCCCTCTTTATGATCAATGAATTTAGTTTAACTATTTCAGGTATATTCGTATAACCGGGTTTTATTTTAAAAAAACGTTAAAAAACAATCAATATTTAAAGGAAAAATCAATTTCAAAAATCATCTAAAATTAGGAAAATGAATATAACATATAAAAAGATAAAATGAAAACTTTTAAATTTGAATACAATATTTTGGGGAATTTTGCCCTCTCTTTAATGATTGATTTTAGTTCAACGTTTTGTGATATTTTCTTACAGCCTAGTTTTTTTTAGTTAATTTTCATTTTACTTTTTTGTTTACTTTTTATTTTTTTATTTATTATTTTGTTTTTATTTATTTTATCTATTTATTTATTTCTATCTATTTATTTACTGTTATCTACTTTTATTTATTTTATTTATTTATATTTATTTATTTTTATTTCTGTTTTTACTTATTTGTTATTTATTTTCATTTGTTTATTTTTATTTATTTTCATTTATTGATTTTTATTTATTTTCATTTATTTTCATTTATTAATTTTTTATTTATTAATTTTTATTTATGGTTTTCACTTATTTTATTAATTTTCATTTATTTATTTTTATTTATTTTTGTTACTTTTATTTACTTTATTTATATTTATTTATTAATCTTATTAATTTTTGTTTTTATATTTTTTATATTGATTTTTATATCTTTATAAGTATATATTTATTTATTTTTATGTATTTAATTTATTCATTTTTATTTATTTATTTTATTACTTTTTTATCTATCTAATTTATTTTTGTTTTTATTCATTCGTTATTTTTATTTATATTTAATTTACTTTTATTTTTATTCATTTGTTTTTCTTTTATATTTGTTTATTTATTTATTTTTATTTTTTATTTCATCACTATTTATTGTTTATTTAGTTTTATTTATTTTGTTTTATTCATTTTTATTTATTTTTGTTTTTTACTTTTTTTATTTCTATTTATTTTTATTTTTTATTTTCAAATTTTATTCATTTATTTTTATTTTATTTATCATATTTAATTTTATTAATACCAATAATGTTTATTTATTTTTATTTATTTATGTATTCTTATTTATTTATTTTAATTTTTCCCTTTTTATTTTAGATTATATATTATTATTTATTTTATTTATTTTTTTAGTTTTATTACTTTCATTTATTTTTTTAGTTCTATTTATTTTATATTAATTTTTATTTGTTTATATTTATTTATATACTTTCATTTACTTTATTTTTCTCTGTATATTTTTTTATTAAATTTTATTTACTTAGTTATTATTATTTATCCATTTTTATTTATATTTTTTATTTATTTTTGTTAATTTATCATGCATTGATATTTATCTATTTTTTTCTATTTATTTTTATACATTTATTTTTATTTATTTTTTATTATTTATTTATTTATTTTTATTAATACAAATAAATTAAGAGAAATAAATAAAAAATAAATTTTAAAAATTAATAAAAAAATAATCAAAACAATTAGAAAATAAACAATGATAATAAATAAAAATATATAAATAATTAATAAATAAATAAGTAAATACAAAAAATGAAAATTATTAAATAATAATACTAAATAATTATAAATAATAAAGAAATAAATGTAAATAAATAAATAAAATATTAAAATTGATAAATAAAATTAATAGAAATAAATGAAAATAGATTGATAAAATATAAAAATGAATAAATATAGAAATAAACAAAAATAATAAAATAAATAATTAAAAATTAATTTAAATAAATAAAAAAAATAACTAAAAATTAATGTAAATAAACAAAAAATATATAAATAAATATCACTAAGTAATAAATAATCAAAAGTCAATAAAAATGTATACATAAATAAAAAAAACACAATAATAAATATGTAAATAAAATCGAATAAAAGTAAATAAACAAACAAAGAAAAAATAAATTAAAATATATAAATAAAAATAAATATATAAAAAAATTAATAAACAATATATAAAAATTAATAAAATTAACAAAATTATTAAAATAAAAATAAAAATAATTAAATAAAAAGATAAATATATAAAAATAAATAAATAATAATCAATAAATAAGATTAAATAAAGATAATTAAAAATAAAAAATAAAAAATAAATAAAAATACATAAATAAATAAATAAAATAAATAAATATAAATATCATAAACAAAATTAAATAAAATAAATAATTTAAAATTGAAAAATAAAAATCAATAAAAATAAAAAATAAAAGTGAAAAGCAAAAATAAATAAATGAAATACATAAAACTAAGTACAATAAATGACAATGAAAAAAAAACAGATATAAAACATAAAAAAATAATAAAAATAACAAAATATAAATATATAAATAAATAAAAACAAAAATAAATTAATAAAAAATTAATGAATAAATAAAAATAAATAAATAAAAACGAATAAATATAAAAAAAATTAGAGTAAATGAAAATATAAATAAGATAAATAAAAATAAAGAATAAAAATAAATAAACAAATAAAGATAAATAAATAAAATTTATAAAGATAAATCAAAATATCCATATGAAGATATAAGAATTTCTGATAAAAAAGGTATAAAATGAAAAAAATAAATGAAAATAATAAATAATTATAAATGAAATACGTAAAAATTAAAATAAAATTAGAATAAATTAATTATATAAATTAAATAAATGAAAATAAGTAAAAATAAATAAATAAATAAATAAGAATAAATAAATAAAAATAATTAATAATGAACAAAATAAAAATAATAAGATAAAAAGGCTAATAAATAAAAACATATATTAATAAATAAGTAAAAAATTAGAAATAAAAAAAGATAAATAAAATAAAAAATAAAAAACAAACATATAAAAAATAAATGAAAATAAATAAAAAATAATGAAAAATAAATGATTAAATAAATAATAAACAATAAATAAAAAAAAGAATAAAATAAAAAATATATAAATAATAAACAAAATTTAAATAAATGAAGAAATTAATAAGAAATAAATACATAAACAAATAAAAAACATTAGGAAAAATAAATTAATAAAAAAAAATAAAATAAATGAAAAAATTAAAAAAATGAGAAAAAGTAATAATTATTGTTTATCAGAAATAAAAAAAATCAATCAATCAATCAGTTTAAAAAAAAAAAAAAAAAAAATATATATATATATATATATATATATATATATATATATATATATATATATATATATATATATACATATATATACATATACATATATATATATATATATATATATATATATATATATATATATATATATATATATATATATATATATATATATATATATATATATATATATATATATATATATATATATATACATATATATTTACATATATATATATATATATATATATATATATATATATATATATATATATATATATATATATATATATATATACATATATATACATATATATATATATATATATATATATATATATATATATATATATATATATATATATATATATATACATATATATATATATATATATATATATATATATATATATATATATATATATATATATATATATATATATATATATATACAGTATATATATATATATATATATATATATATATATATATATATATATATATATATATATGTATATATATATATATATATATATATATATATATATATATATATATATAATATATATATATATATATATATATGTATATATACAGAGTATATATAATAAATTAATGAATAAAAATGGATAAATAAAAATAAATTAAAATAAATAAAAGTAAAATAATAAAAAAGAAATAAATAAAAAATAAAACAAAATGAATATATATAAATAAAATAAAATAAAAATAATAAAAAATAAATAAGATTAATATAATATATAAATACAAATAAATAAAAAAGAAATAAAAATAAAAAATAAATTAATAAAGATAAATAAAGAATTGAATTAATAAAAATAAGTAAAAAAATAATAAATATAAAAGTAAAATTGAATGAATAAATTAATATAACATAAATAAACAAAAATAAAATAAATAAATAAAAATGAGAATAAATAAGAATAAATAAGATATATAAGTAAAAATAGTGAAATTAAAATGAATAAAATTAAATAATAAATTAATAAAAACAAATAAATATAGATTACTAAAAATAATAAAAATATATAAACAAATGTATAAATAATAATAAAGAAGTAAATAAAAATAAAACAAATAAAAAAATATAAAATAATTAGATAAATATATAGTGTAAGTTAAAATAAAATAAATAAAACTAAATAAATATGAAAAAATAAAAATATAAATACACTAAAGCAAATAAAAAATACATATATAAGGTAAAATAAAAAATAAAAAATAAAAATAAATATATTAAATAAATAATAATAAAATAGGTTAATAAAAATAAATAAATATTGATGTATAAATCAAAATAAAAATAAATACAAAGAAATAATAATAAATAAAAATAATAGAAAATAAATAAATAAAATTCAATAATAATAAATAAATAATAATACCTTAAAATAAAAATGTAAAATAACATAAAAATAAAAATAAAATAAAAACAAATATAATAAATAAATAAAATTAAAAACACTGAAAAAAGGAAAATAAATAGAAAGTAATATATGGATAATAAATACACAAAAAATACAAATAAATTTTTAGGAATGAACAAAATTAAATAAATAAAAATAAATGGTTGTAAATTAAATAAATGAAATAAATAATAAATTTAAAAAGTAAATGATGATAAAAATAGAGAAAAGTACATAAAAATAGATAACAAAAAATAAATAAAATAAATAAATAAAAAAATAAATAAAAACAAATAAATAATACAAAAATAAGAATAAAAATTAAAAATAAATTAATATAAATAAATAAATAAATAAAAAATAATTAAAAACAATAAATAAAATTAATAAAGATAAATGAATATAGATAAACAGAATTAAACAAAAAAATAAATAACAATAAAGAAAAAATAAATACATAAAAATAAATAATTAAAAGTGAAAGTAAACAAACAAATAAAAAAAAAAAAAAATAGATTGTAAAAAATAAATAAAATAAATAAATAATTACAATTAAGTAAATAATATTTACTAAAATTAAATAAATATATGAATCAAAATAAAAGAAATGAAGATATATAAATAAAAGTAAGGAAATAACAAATAATATGAACTAAATTGAAATGAATAATGTACATGAAAATAAATAAATAAAAATACCAAAATTAAAATCAATAAAGATAAATGAAAGTAAAAAATAAAAAAAAAAAACTAAATAAATCAAATAAAAGAACTAAAAAAGATTAAAAATGCCTAAAAAGTAATTATAAATCAACAAATAAATAAAAATTAAAATAAACGATTAAAATAAAGTTAAGTAAATAAATAAAAATAAATATATATAAAAATGCAAATAAATAAATTAAAAATAAACACAAATTAAAAAGTAAGTATATGAAAATAAATAAGATAAACATAAATAATAGATAAAAATTAATAAATAAATAAACGAATTAGATAAATAAAATAAATTATAATAAATAAAAAATAAATATAAAATAAAAACAAAATAAATAAAAAATAGATAAAAAAATAAATGAAAATAGAAATAAATAAATAAATGTCAATAAACAAATGAATAAGTAAATAAATAAATAAATAACTTGAATAAATAAATTTAAATAGAAAATGAAAGAAAATAAATAAATAATTTAATTATTTAATAAATAAAAAAAATATAAAAATAAAAAAATAAATATATAAATGCCAATAAATAAAAAAAACTAAATAAACAAAATAAATAAATTATAATATAAAAATATGTAAATAAATAAAGAAAATTTAAACTAAATAAAAATAAATAAGTTTAAATAAACAGAAATAAAAATATATAAATAAATAAAAAAATTAAACTAAATAAAAATAAATATGTTTAAATAAAAAGAAACAAAACAAATTAAATAAATAAAAATAAATAATACAAATTAAATACATAAAAAATAAGTTAAAATAAATTAAAATAAAAAAATAAACAAAAAACACATAAAAATAAAATAAATAAATAATGAATATGATAAATAAATTAATCAAAATAAATAAGAGTAAATAACAATTATTTAAAGTATTTAAATAAATAAATATAAATAAAACAAAATAAAGATAACAATCAAAATGAATAAAAATAGAACAAAAATAAAAATAAATAAATGAAAATTAAATAACTAAAAAATTAATAAATAAAAAAAAATAGATGAACAGTAAAAACATAAAATTAAAGTAATTAATAATGAATTAAAATAAATAAGTAAAAAATTTAATAAACAAATAAATCAAAATCAGTACATATATATGAAAAACAAATTGAAAACAAGGAAATATAAAAAAATATATAAATAAAATAAATAAATAAATATAGAAATTAAAAATGAAAATCTAAAATAAATGAGGAACAAATAATAAATTAAATAATATAAGATAAATTAATAAATAAATGAAAATGAATAAATATAAAAGAAATAGGAAAATAAATATAAAACAATTAAATAAACAAAGATATATAAATAAAAAATAAATAAAATAAAATAAATAAAAGTACATAAATAAAAATAAGTAAAAAATAAAACTAAATATATAAAACTATATAAAATTGAATGAAAATAAATTAAATTAATGAAATACATAGAAAACAGATAAATAAAAATAAATAAATTAAAATACATAAAAATAAATAATTAAAAACATATAAATGGTAAGTCATTATTTACTCTTTCTCATGTAGTAGGGGGGTTGTCTCGATTGGCGCCTCGCTCATCAGGGTCGTCTCCATTCTCAGGGTTGTCATTTTAAGGTATTTGTTGGATTTGGTGGGTGTTCGGCATTGCTCTTCTCGAATTCGTGGGCAGGAGCGATGCCTCCTGCGTCGTATTCATTGTGGGTTTTCTCTCGGCAATGAGAAGCGCCACCAGCAGACGCAGACGTCGAGGGTCGGTGGCTCTCCCGATTATACTTATATTTTGTATAATATTGTCGCGGGAGATGGAAATATTGTGGGGAGTACGTGCGTGGTTCATGATGGCACCCTCCTGGCCGTGGCAGGAGATCCTTTTTGGCAGACGTATCGCGATCATTCCAATATAAACGCCGGGGCATCCTCGGACAGGACATACAAATTATTAGACCACGTTCTTCTGCTTGAGGGGGTCTCTTGCTGTCGGAGAGGGGTTATTCTTCATCACGAGATCACGGGTGCGGCGGTTTTTGTAATAAATTACTAGATTTATTTTCTTACTGTCTTCGGACGGGGTGACGTTCTCCATGACGATGTTCTTCATGGAGCTCTCGTTTTATTTTTATTTTTATTAATTTATTTTTTTAATTTACTGTTCATCTATATTTTGATTTATGTATTAATTTTTTTTGTTTTTTATTTTTATTTATTTTTTGTTTATTTTTTTTATTTATATTTTTATTTATTTTCTTTTTTATTTTTTCTTTTATTTTTATTTATATTTATTTATTTATTTACTTTCATTATTAGTTTTTTACTCTTATTTATTTTATTTTATTTTATTTATTTTATTTACTTTTATTTACTTATTTTTATTTTTATGTGATTTTTATCTATTTTTTTTATTCTTATTTATTGTCATTTATTTTATTTATTTTGATTACTTAATTTCTTTTATTTCTTTTTCTTTATTTAATTTGTTAAATTTTATTTTAATATATATTTTTTTATTTAGCTTTTCGATTTGTTTATTTGTATATATATAGTTTTTATTTGTCCTATTTATTTATTGTTATCTATTTATTTGTATTGATATATTTATTTCTGTTTTTATTTTTGAATTTTTTTAATAACTTATCAATTAATTATGTTTATTTTATTTTGTTTTTTATGTATATTTAATTATTTATTCACTTATTTATTTATTCATTTGTTTTTTTCAGATTTATTTATTTATTTATTTATTATTTTCATTTATTTATTCATTTATTTATTTTTGTTCTTGTTTATTTTACTTATTTTCATTTATTTATTTATTTATTTTTATTTGTTATTTATTTTCATTTATTTAATTTTTCTTTGTATTTTTTTTATTTATATTATATTTATTTATTTATTTTCATTCGTTTTTTTTATTTTTTTATTTTTAGTTTATATTTTTATTTATTTATTTTTACTTATTATGATTTATTTGATTTATATATTTCTTTTATTTATTTTTATTTATCATTTTTCTTTCAGTTATTTATTTTCGTTTACTTACTTTTTTATTTGTGTTTATTTTTTTTTCTATTTTTTATTTTTATTTTTTTTATTTAACTTTATTTTTAATTGTTTATTTCTATTTTTAATTATTTTTTATTTTTAATTACTTTTTATGCATTTTTATTTAGTTGTATTTAATTTTATTTATTTAGTTTTATTTATTTTTATTTATTTTTATTGATTTTTTATTTTTATTTGTCATATATATTATTCATTTTTATTTAGTTTATATTATTTTTATCTACTTGTTTATATTTATATTTCTTCATTACTTTTAATTTTGTTTAGGTAATTATTTATTTTTAGTCAATGTTATATACTTATTTATTATTATTTACTTATTTCTATTTACCTTGTTAATTTATTTTTATCTATTTATTTTTTTTGTTTATTTACATTCATTTTTATTTATTTATTTTGATTTATTTATTTTTTTATTTTTACTTATTTATTTGGTTATTTTTATTCATCTATTTTCATTTATTTTTATTAATGTTGTTTATTACATTTAATTATTTTTTATTTATTTTCTTAAATCATTTATACTTATTTATGTATTATTTATTTATTTTTATTTATTTACATTTATATATTTTTTTATTTATCTATTATCTACTTTCATGTATTTTTATTTATTTATTTTTTATCATCACTTGCTTTTTATATTTCTTTTATTTCTATTTATTTAATTTATATTAATTTATTTTTATTTATTTAATGTTTTCATTCTTATTAATTTATTTGCATATTTTATTTTTATATATTTATTATCTACATTATTACTTTCTATTTATTTCCCTTTTTTCAGTCATTTTAAATTTTATTAATTGATTATTATTTAGTCTTTTTATTTTGATTTTTTATGTCATTTTATATTTTTATTTTAATATATTATTTATTTCTTATTGATTTTTTATTTGCAATTATTTTTTTATTATTATTTCTTTATTTATCTATTTATTTATTATTTGTTTATATATGTATTTATTCATTATTATTTATTTATCTTTATTTATTATTTTATTTTATTTATTATTATTTACTTTCATATATTTATTTTTATTTATGTTTTTTATTTTAATTATATATGTATTTTTACTGATGTTTTTATTTATATATTCGATTTTTTATATTTATTTACTTTATTTTAATTGATTTTCTTTATTCATTTAATTATTTTTTTATATTTTTATGTATTTTTACTTTTTTTTATTTGCTTATTTACTATTATTTATTCATGTTCATAGTTTTTATTATTTTTAGTAGTTTATTTTTTCTGTTTTTTATTAATTAATTAATTAATTTATTTTTATTCATTTTTATTTCATTATATTTATGTATGAATATTTTTTATTCTTATTTATTCTCAATTTTTATTTATTTATTTTTATTTATTTTTGTTTTTTATATTTATATTAATTTACTTATTCAATTTGATTTTTTTTTATATTTATTTTTTACTTATTTTGTTTAGTAATTTTTTTAATTTATCTTTATTTTTGTTTATTTATTTATTTATATTTATTTTTAATTTTTATATATTTTTCATTAGTTATTTATTTTTATTTATTTATTTTTATTTATTTTTTATTTAATCCTTATCTATTTTTTTTATTCATTTATTAATTTTTTTGGTGTTTTAGTTTTCATTTATTTTTATTTATTTCTTATTTTTAATTTCTGTTAATATTGACTTTGTTTTTATTTATTATTTCTTATATTTTGAATTATATTGATCTATTGTTTTTATTTTCTTTAAATTATTATTTACTCCTATTTATATTTTTTTTATCTTATCCATTTTATTTTTTTATTTCTTTTTTTATTTTAATGTGTCTTTTATTTAGTTGTTATTTTTATTCATCTTTATTTATTTATTTTTTTTATTTCTTTTTATTTATTTAATTTGTTTTATTTCTTTTTATTTCAATACATTTATTTTTATTTAGTTTTATTTCTATTTATATATCTATTTTGTTTTTTTTCATTTATTTAATTTATTTTTTATTTATTGGTATTTATATATTAGTTTTTTATTTTTATTTATTTATATTTTATTTAATAACTATTAATTATTTGATTTATTTATTCTATTTAATTTTTATTTATATTTACTTATTTATTTATCTATTTAGTCATTTGTTTTTTTATATTTATTTATTTATTTTTTATTCATATTCATTTGTTTGTTTTTTATTCACATTCATTTATTTATTTACTTATTTTAAATTATTTATTTGTTTTTGTTTGTTTTTTATTTTTCACTTATTTAATTTTTTAAATTTTATTTTTATTTATTTATTTCATATTTGTTTATTTATTTTTATTTATTTTTTATTTATTTCATTTTTAATTTTATATTTTTATTTATAAATTTTTATTTATTATAATTTATTGTATTTATTTATTTCTTTTATTACTTACATATTTATTTTTATCTATAATTTTTGTTTATTTTTTTCATTTACATCTTATTTTCTATTTGTGTTTATTTTTTATATATTTATTTTCATTTACATATTTATTTATTTATTTTATTTATTTATTTAACTTTATTTTTAATCGTTTATTTCTATTTTTTTTTATTTAGTTTTATTTAATTCTGTTTATTTAGTTTTATTTATTTTTATTTCTACTTTCATTTATTTTTATTAATCTTTATTGATTTTAACATTTTTATTTTTATTTATTTATTTTCGTATATATTTTTAAATTTTATTTAGTTTATATTATTTTTTACATATTTTTATTTTTATACCTTCGTTTCTTTTATTTCTTACGTATTTACTTATTTTTAGTAAATGTTGTATACTTATTTATTTATTTTTATTTATTTTTAAAATCTATTTTTAGATATTTATTTTTATTTGTTTATTTGCATTAATTTTTATTTATTTATTTATATTTATTGATTTTTATTTATCTATTTTCATTTATTTTTATTAATTTCATTTGTTATTTTTAATTATTTATTTATTTATATTTATTTATTTTTAATTATTCATACTTTTTATGTATTATTTAGTTGTTTTTTTTATTTATTTTGATTTATTTTACTTATTTATTTATTCTTTTATCTATTGTTATGTATTTTTATTTATTTATATTTTATCATCAATTACTTTTCAATTTAATTATTTATTTTTATTTATTTAAGTTATATTAATTTATCTTTATTTATTTAAGTTATATCAATTTATTTTTATTTATTTAGTTTTGTTCATTCTTATTATTTATTTATATTTTTTTATTTTTATCTATTAATTATCTATTTATTACATTCTATTTATTTTCCTTTTTACATAATTTTTAATTTTATTTATTGATTATTATTTAGTTTTTAATTTTATTTTTTATATGTTATTGTATATATATATTTTAATATATAATTATTTATTTGTTATTACTGACATTTATTTATTTACTTTCTATTATTTTTTATTATTATTTCTTTTTATTTATTTATCTTTATTTATATTGATTCATTATTATTTATTTATTTTTATTTATTTTTATTTGTTTTTATTAATTTATTTTATTTTATTTATTATTATTTATTTTAATATATTTGTTTTTATTTATTTGTTTTTTTATTTTAATTTATGTATGTATTTTTTTGTTACTTATATTTGTTTTTTTTATTTTTATCTTTATTTAGCTTTATTTATTTCATTTTATTTTATTTTACTTATTTGTTTGATTATTTTTTATATTTTTATAGATTTTTATTTATTTTATTTTTATTTACGTATTTAGTATTTTTTATTTATTTGTTTATATTTTTATTATTTTTAGTAACTTATTTTTATTTATTTTCGTTTATTTCTATTTATATTCATTAGTTAATTCAATTTTACTTATAGTTATTATTTTTTACTTATTTTTATTTATTCATTTCCTTTATTTATCATTATTTCCTTTTATTTATTTCTTTATTTATTTATTTGTTGATATTTATTATCTATATTTATTCATTTTTCATTTTTTCATTTTTATTCATTTCTCTTTATTTGTTTAGTTTTATTAATCTTTTTTATTTTTAATTATCTTTTTATTCTGTTTATATATTTTTTTTGTCTATTTATTTCTTTTTTGTTATTTTACTTTTATTTATTTTCATTTATTTTTATTTGTTTATTCTTATTTATTTATTTAATTATTTTATATAAATTTATTTATCTTTATCTAGTTTAAATTGATTCATATTTTTTTTTATTTATTGTTAATAATAATTATTTTTTACATTTTTTTCTAATTTTCTTATTTTATTTATTTATTAATTTATTTATTATTCATTTTCTATTTATTAGTTATTATTTTTATTTGTTTGGTATTTATTTACCTATTTATTTTTTATTTTTTTTATTTTATTTATTATATGTTAATTTTTATTCTAATCTGATACTTATTTTTATTTATTTTTTATCTATTGTTTATTATGTTTTTCAATTATTTATTTTTCATTCATTTTTCTATTTATTTTTGTTCCTTTTTTATAATTTTTTATTTATTTTTTATTTTATTTATCATTTTATTTATTTTGTTTTTATTTTCATCTCTTTTATTCTTATTGATTTTTTTCTTTATTTATTATTATTTATTTTTATTTATTAACCTTTTTTATTTATTTTCATTTATTTATTTTTTAATTATTTATTTATTTTTACTTGTTATTTCTATTTATTTAAATTATTCATTTATTTATCTTAATTTTATTTTTATTTATTTCATTCATATTTATTTATCATTTTATTTATTTATTTTATTTTTATAATTTCTTATATTTTAATTTTTATATCTTTATTTATATATTTTTATTTACCTTTATAAATTTTATGTATTTATCTTTATTTATTTTCTTTTTTATTCCTTACTTTTATATATCTTATTTATATTTTTACTACTATTTTTTTTATTTTTATTTATTTTTTGTATATATATCTTATTATTTATTTATTTATTTCTATCAATTAATTAATTTTTTATTCAATTTTTATACATTTTTTATTTATTTTTTTTTTATTTTTACTCATTTCTTTATATTTTTTTATTTTTTATTTCATTATTATTTATTTTTATATACTTTTTTATTTTTATTTAATTTTATTTTTTTACTTAGATTTATTTTTATTGATTTATATTTTTGAATTTTAATATATTTATTTTTATGTAATTTTGTTTATGCTATTTACATTCATTTATTTCTATTTATTTATTTTTATTAATTTGTTATTTTTAATTATTTACTTTTATTTCGTTTTGTTGAATTTAATTTATTTATTTTTGTTTATTCATTTCCATATATTTATTTTTATTTTTTTATTTCTATTTAATTTTTATTACTTTAATTTATTTTATTATTTATTTTTATTATTTTTATTTATTTATTTTTTTAATATTTATATATTTATTTTTTATTTGTTTTTTATTTTTATTCGATTTTATTTATTTATCATTATTCATTTTTTATTTATATTTATTTTTTATTTACTTTTAATAATCTGTTACTTTTGATTATATATTTTATTTATTTTTATTTATTTTTTTCTTTCTTGTTACTCTATTTTTATTTATTTTTATTAATTCTATCTATTAATTTTAACGCTTTATTTATTTATTTTAATTTATTTTTTCCATATTTTTATTCATATTTTATTTATTCTTCCTAATTTATTTTTATTAAAAAATAACCAAACAAATAAATGAAAATAAATGTAAAAGAAGTAAGCAAAACAAAATAAATAAATATCAATAGATAATAAATAAACCAAAATATATAAAAAATAAATATAAATGAAAAAGTAGATAAATAATAATAAATAAATAAATAAAATTGAATAAAAATAAGTAAATAAACAAAACAAATGAAAATATATAAATATAAAATAAATGAAAATAAATAAAATAAATGAAATTAATAACACTGAAAAACATATATATATATATATATATATATATATATATATATATATATATATATATATATATATATATATATATATATATATATATATATATATATATATATATATATATATATATATATATATATATATATATATATATATATATAAACAAAAATAAATAAATAAAAATAAATAATAATAAATAATCAAAAATAAAAAAGTAAATGTAAAAATAAATAAATAAAAACATAAACAAATAAAAATAAATAAAAATTATTAGAAAAATAAAATTAGACAAAATAAATATAAAATAAATAAAAATACATAAATTTAAAATTAAATAAAAAATAAAAATAATTAAAAGAAAATAAAAAAATTAAATAAAAATGAATAAATAACTAAATAAAAAATAAATAATGGTGAAATGAAAGAATAAAAATAAATAAACAAATATAAAGCAAAATTAATGAAAATAAAAATAAATAAAAAATCAACAAAAATAATGAATAAATAAATAATAGAGAAAATAAATAGTAAATAAAAAAATCAATAAATAAAGATAAATAAACTATATACATAATATGAATAAAATATACTAATAAAGATATGGAAATTAAGATACAAAGATTATAAAAAAATAAATAAATAAATAAATGTAAATAAAATAAATAAGTAACGAAAATAAATTAAAATAAATAAATGAAAACTAATAAAATAGATAAAAACCACAAATAAAAATTAATAAATAAATAAAAACAAATAAAAATAAGTCAATAGAAAAGTAAAAATCAAGATAAATAAACATAAATCAATGAAAATAAATAAAAAATAAAAACAAAAATAAAAATAATTAAATAAAAATAAATAAAATAAATAAAAGTATATGAAAATAAATAGAAATAAATAAACACGTAGAAATAAATAACACAAAAGAAATAAAAAATACATACAAAGTTAAATAGAAATTAATTTTTTAAAAACCTAGGTTATAAGAATTTATCAGAAAACGTTGAACTAAAATCAGTCACCAAAAAGAGGGCAATATTACCAAAAATATTGTATTCAAATATAAAAAATTTTATTTTAGCTTTATATACGTTATATTCATTTTATTATTTTTAGGTGATTTTTGAAATTGATTTCCTTTAAATATTGTTTGTTTTTTTAATTTTTTTAAAAATAAAACTAGGTTATAAGAATATATCTCTAAAAGTTAAACTAAATTTATTGATTATAAATAGGGCAAATTTCCCAAACATATTGTATTCAAATTGACATCTTTTTTTAAAACATTTTATATTACAATTTTTTTCCCTTTTTTTAGGTGATTTTTGAAGTTAATTTTCTACTTAAATATTGATTTTTTAGCGCAGTTCTCTTATATGTAATTCTGTTATGATAATATATCAGTAAACGTTATACTAAAATCAGTCCCCAAAAAGAGGGCAAAACTCCCAAAAAATATTGTAATCAAATTGAAATAATTAAAATTGATTTCTGAATGAAATCTTGAATGTTTTTAACCGCATTTTTATATACAAAACGTATATGACCATTTAGCCTTTAATTTTATCTTGATTGTTTTTTACATTAGATTTTTTTTAATAAAACATTGTTATAAGAATATATTGGTGAACGGTAAACTATAATGAGTCATCAAAATGAGGGCGAAATTACGAAAAATGTAATCAAATTGAATTTTTTTTTACATATTTCATTTATTTTCCTTTTTTAAAAGGATTTTTAAATTAATTTTTGTCTCAAATCTTGAATGTTTTTAACGGTATTTTTACATGAAAAAATTATGTGATGTTTAACCTTATTTTATTGCATAATTTAGGTACTGAATTCGTGGAGCATTATTTTTATCATAATAAATCATGCATATTTTTAGAATTAATTCCACTGAATAAAACTCTATTAAAATTTAAGATATATAAATTTTTAAGAATATAATAATAATAATAATAATAATAATAATAATAATAATAATAATAATAATAATAATAATAATAATAATAATAATAATAATAATAATAATAATAATAATAATAAATCATTTAAAATCATAAAAAAGGAAAATAAATGAAATATGTAAAAAGTAAAAATAAATCATTTTAATTACGATATTTTTCATAGTTTTGCCCTCTTTTTGATGACTGATTTTAGTTCACGTTTTACGGATATATTCTTAAACAAAGTTTTTTGAAAAAAATCTCCGTTAAAAAAAATCAAGATAAAATTAAAGGCTAAATGGTCAAATACGTTTTGCATATAAAAATCCTGATAAAAAAATTAAATATTTCTGTCAAAAATCAATTTAAAAAATCATTAAGAATAGAAAAATCAATGAAATATGTAAAAAGTTTCAAAAACATTTCAATTTGAATATAATATTTTTGGGAGTTTTGCCATCTTTTTGATGACTGGATTTAGTTTAACGTTATTGATATATTGTTATGATAGAATTATATGAAAAAAAAAACTCCGTTAAAAAACTATCAATATATAAGTTGAAAGTGAACTTTAAAAATCATACAAAAAACATTCATGATTTAAGACAAAAATCAATTTAAAAACCATTAAAAAGGAAAAATAAATGAAATATGTTAAAAGTAAAATCAAAATTCAATCTGATCACGAAATCTTTCGTAGTTTTGCCCTCTTTTTGATGACTGATTTTAGTTTACCGTTCGCGGATATGTTCTTATAATAAATTTTTATGAAAAAATCTCCGTTCAATAACAATCAAGGTAAAATTAACTGCTAAATTATCATATACGTTTTGAATACAAAAATGCTGTTATAAACATTCAAGATTTCAGTCAAAAATCAATTTAAAGATCATTAAGAAAAGGAAAATAAATGAAATATGTAAAAACTGTCAAAAATATTTAAATTTGAATAAAATACTTTTAGGAGTTTTGCCCTCTTTTTGATGACTGATTTTAGTTTAACAGAATTATATAAAAAAAATATCCGTTAAAAAACATTCAATATTTAAGTAAAAAATCAACTTCAAAAATAACCTAAAAAAAAGGCAAGAGAATGTAACATAAAAAGCTTTAGGTTTATTTTAATTTTTAAAAATTTGAAAATTATACAATATTTTGTATTAATCTTTTGTATTATTTTTACATTGTTTTGCAATGTGTTTGTTTTAATTTTCATCTTATTTCTTTTCATATGTTTTGTTTTTATTTTATTTATTTTCTTTATTTAATTATTGTTTTTTTTATTTACTTTTATCATAATTTTCTTCACCGGTAATTAAATGGTATTTGTCATTTCAATTAAAAATAAAAATTACAAAAACATATATAAAAAACAATGGTAAATAATAAAAAGAATATATCAGAAAACGTTGAACTTAAATTAGTCATGAAAAATAGGGCAAAACTCACAAACACATTGTTTTAGAATTTCAATGTTTTCTTAGCTTTTTACGTGTTGTATTCATTTTCCTATTTTTAGGTGATTTTGAAATTGATTTTTCATTTAAATATTGATTTTTTTTACGTTTTTTTAAACTCGGTTATAAGAATATATTTGTAAAAGTTAAACTAAATTCATTCATCATAAAGAGAGCAAAATTCATGAAAATATTGCATTCAAAATTAAAAAAATGTTTCTAAAACTTTTCATGTTACATTCTTTTTCCTTTTTTAGGTCATTTTTCCAGTTGATTTTTTACTTAAATATAGATAGGTTTTTAACGGAGTTTCTTTTTTATATAATTCTGTTATAATGATATATCAGTAAATGTTAAACTAAATTCAGTCAACAATAAGAGGGCAAAACTCCCAAAAAATATTTTATTGAAATTGAAATTTATTTAAACTTTTTTACATATTTCATTTACTTTCCTTTTCTTAATGATTTTTAAATCGATTTTTGACAGAAATCTTGAATGTTTTTAACAGTATTTGTATATATAAAGCGTATATGGCCATTTAGCCTTTACTTTCACCTTGATTGTTTTTTAAGGGAGATTTTTCCATAAAACTTTGTTATAAAAATATATCAAAAAGGGGAAAAATACGATAAATATCGTAATCAAATTGAATTATTCTTTTTTCACTTTTCACAGATTCCATATATTTTCCTTTTTCAATGATTTTTCAATTATTATTATTATTATTATTATTATTATTATTATTATTATTATTATTATTATTATTATTATTATTATTATTATTATTATTATTATTGCATTCTTAAAATTTTATTTATCTTGAATTTTATTTCTTGATATTTGGAATAATTTATTTTAATTGAATTTTATTCATTAGAAATAAATCTAGAAGTATACATGATTTATTATGATAGAAATAATGCTTCACGAATTCAGTACCTAACTTATGCAATAAAACAAAGATAAAGATTATAACATTTTTTATATAAAAATACCGTTAAAAACATTCAAGATTTAAGACAAAAATCAATGCAAAAATAATAAAAAAAAAGCAAAATAAATGAAATATGTAAAAAGTAAAAAAAATTCAGTTTGATTGGGATATTTTTCGTAGTTTTGCCCCTCTTTTTGATGACTGGTTTTAGTTTACCGTTTACGGATACATTCTTATAACAAAGTCTTATGAAAAAAAATCTAAAGTAAAAAACAATCAAGATAAAATTAAAGGCTAAATAGTCATATACGTTTTGTATATAAAAATACTACTTAAAACATTCAAGATTTCAGTCAAAAATTAATTTAAAAAATCATTAAGGAAAGGAAAATAAATGAAATATGTAAAATGTTTAAAAATTACTTCAATTTGAATACAATATTTTTTGGGACTTTTGCCCTCTTTTTGATGACAGATTTTAAATTAATGTTTATTGATATATTATTATAACAGTAGTGTATATGAAAAAATTCCGTTAAAAATAATCAATATTTAAGTAAAAAATCAAAATAAAAAAATACAATATTTTTGGGAATTTCTCTCTCTTTATGTTCAATGAATTTAGTTTAAATTCTTTTTGATGACTGATTTTAGTTCAACGTTTTCTGGTAAATTCTTATAAGCTAGTTTTTTTAAATTAATTTTTATTTAACTTTTCAATTATTCTTTATTTTTTTATTGCTTTTCTTTTCATTTATTTTCATCTATTTATTAACTTTTATTTATTTTTATCTACTTTATTTATTTTATTGATTTTTATTTACTTAGTTTTATTTTTATTTTTTATTTATTTTTAAATTTATTTTCATTTATTTATTTTTATTTATTTCGATTTTTGTTTAAATTTATTGAGGTTTATTTATTTATTTTATTTTCATATATTCATTATTATATATTTGTTAATTTTGATTTCTGGTTTTTATTTATCTCATTAATTTTCATTTATTTATTTTAATTTCTTTTTACTTTTATTTATTTTATTTATATTTATTTATTTATTGTTATACATTTTTATTTTATGTATATTTTGTATTTTAATTTTTATATCCTTATTAGTATATTTTTATTCATTTTTATGTGTCTAATTTATTTATCTTTATTTTTTGTTTTTATTTATCTTATTTATTTTTTCATTTATTCATTATTTTTTATTACATTTTATCTTTATTTATTTATTTTTATTTTATATTTGTTTATTTATTTATTATTTTTTTATTTAATTTAATATTTTTTTATTTGTTCATTTTTATTAATTTTTTTTTTCCTTTATTTATTTATTTTTTATTTTTTAAATTTTATTCATTTTATTTATTTTGTTTATTTTATTCAATTTTATTTATACTATTTATATTTCTCTATTTTTATTTATTTATGTATTTTTAATTATTTATTTTTATATGTACTTTTTATTTTTCATAGTTTATTATCATTTATTTTTATTTTTAAATATTTTATTTACTTTCTTTTTTTTTTAGTTTTATCAGTTTTATTTTTCTTTATCTTATCATTTTTCATTTATCTATTTTTATTTATATATTTTCATTTATTTTATTTTTCTCTGTTTATTCATTTATTTTTATTCAATATTATTTACTTATTATTATTTATCTGTTTTATATTTATATTTATTTGTCATTTATTTTTTGTATTTATTACGTACTAATATTTATGTATTTATTTTTATTTATTTTTTAGATTTATTTCTATTTATTTATTTGGATACATTTATTAATAGAAATAAATTAAGGAAAATTTAAAAAAAATAAAAATAATAAAATAAATTAAAATAGACAAAACAATTAAAAGTAAACAATGATAAAATAAAAATGATAAATAACTAAAATAGATTAATAATAAATAAATAAATAATTAAATTTAAATAAATAAAACTTAATAAATAATAACATACAAATAAATATAAATAATTAAAAACAAATAGATTTAAATAAATAAAATTTTCAATTAATAAATAAAGTTAATGAAAATTAATGAAAATAGATTCATAGAATAATGAAATAAATGAATAAAAATAAGTAAAAATAAATAGAATATATGAATAAAAATTCATGTGAATAAATAAATAAAAATAAAAAAATAAATATCATTAAGTAATAAAAAATAAAAAATAAATAAATATGAATAAAAAATTAATAATAATAAATAAGTAAATAAAACTGAATAAAAATAAATAAACAAATAAAGAAAAAATAAGTGAAAATAAATAAATAAAAAAATATAAAATAAATAAAAATTATTAAAATAAATAAAATTTTAAAAATAGAAAAACAAAAAATAAAATAAAAATAAATATATAAAAATAAATAAATAAAATTAGATAAAAATAATTAAAAAATAAGAAAATTAAAATTAATAAACAAAAATACATAAATAAATAAATTATAAATAAATTTAAATAGCATAAACAAAATTAGATAAAAAATAGGTAAATTAAAAAAAATTCTATAATAATAAATAAAAATAAATAACAGTAAAAAATAAAATTAAATAAAAATAAATAAATGAAATAAATAAAACTAAATAAAAATAAATAATAGTGAAATAAAAAAACAAACAAATATAGAACAAAAAAATGACTGAAAAAAAATATATATATAAATGAATAAAAAAAATTAATGACTTAAAGAAATTAATCATTAAATAAAAAAATAAATATATAAATATAAATGCAAATAAATAAATAAAAAAACAAATATAAGAGTAAATAAAAATATAAATAAGATGAATAAATATAATGAATAAAAATAAGTAAAAATAAATAGAATATATGAATAAAAATTAATGTGAATAAATAAATAAAAATAAAAAATAAATATCATTAAGTAATAAAAAATAAAAAATAAATAAATATGAATAAAAAATTAATGATAATAAATAAGTAAATAAAACTGAATAAAAATAAATAAACAAATAAAGAAAAAATAAATGAAAATAAATAAATAAAAAAATATAAAATAAATAAAAATTATTAAAATAAATAAAATTTGAAAAATAGAAAAATAAAAAATAAAATAAAAATAAATATATAAAAATAAATAAATAAAATTAGATAAAAATAATTTAAAAATAAGAAAATTAAAATTAATAAACAAAAATACATAAATAAATAAATTATAAATAAATTTAAATAGTATAAACAAAATTAGATAAAAATAGGTAAATTAAAAAAAATCTATAATAATAAATAAAAATAAATAACAGTAAAAAATAAAATTAAATAAAAATAAATAAATGAAATAAATAAAACTAAATAAAAATAAATAATAGTGAAATAAAAAAACAAACAAATATAGAACAAAAAAATGACTGAAAAAAATATATTTATAAATGAATAAAAAAAATTAATGACTTAAAGAAATTAATCATTAAATAAAAAAATAAATATATAAATATAAATGCAAATAAATAAATAAAAAAAACAAATATAAGAGTAAATAAAAATATAAATAAGATGAATAAATATAATGAATAAAAATAAATAAATAAAGCTAAATCAATAAAATTTAAGACGATAAATAAAAATATACTAATAAAGATATAAAAATTAAAATATAAAAAATATTAAAATTAAAATAAATAAATAAAAATAAAAAATAAAATTAAAATAAATAAATGAATATAAATTAAATTCATAAAAAATTAAAATATAAATTAAAAAATAAATGAAAATAAATAAAATAAATAATAATAAAAAATTACAAAATAAGTAAAATAAAAAGGTTAATAATAACAATAAATAGTATATCAGTAAACGTTAAACAATAATCAATCATCAAAAAGAGGGCAAAACTCCCAATAAATATGGTATTGAAATTGAAATATTTTTTTTTTAACTTTTTACATATTTCATTTATTTTCCTTTTCTTAATGATTTTTAAAATTGATTTTTGACTGAAATCTTGAATGTTTTTAGTAGTATTTTTATATACAAAACGTATATGACCATTTAGCCTTTAATTTTAGCTTGATTGTTTTTAACAGAGATTTTTTTATAAGACTTTGTTATTAGAATATGTCCGTAAACGGTGAACTAAAATCAGTCATCAAAAAGATGGGCAAAACTACGAAAAATATCCTAATCAAATTGAATTTTATTTTTTTTCTTTTTACATATTTCATTTATTTTTATTTTTTAATGACTTTTAAGTTGATTTTTGTCCTAAATATTGAATGTTATTTTAGGTGAATTTTGAAGTTTTTTTTACTCAAAATTTGATTGTTTTTTGAACGGATTTATTTATATAATTATGTTATAACAATATATAAATAAACGTTAAACTAAAATCAGTCATCAAAAAGAGGGCAAAACTCCCAAAAGATTTGGTGTTCATATTGAAATACTTTTGAAACTTTTTACATATTTCATTTATTTTCCTTTCCTTAATGATTCTATAAATTGATTTTTCACTGAAATCTTGAATATTTTTAACAGTATTTTTATATACAAAACGTATATGACCACTTAGGCTTTTATTTAATCTTGATTGCTTTTTAACGGAGATTTTTTTCATAACACTTTGCTATAAGAATATAGCTGTAATCGGTAAACTAAAATCAGTCATCAAAATGAGGGCAAAACTACGAAAAATATCGGAATCAAATTGAACTTTTCTTTTACCTTTTACATATTTTATTTATTTTCCTTATTTTAATTATTTTAATTTATTTATTTATTTATTTGTTAGTTTGTTTACTTATTTATTTATTATTATTATTATTGCTAATAGATTCACAATTTCGTGAAAAACAATCTGTGTAATAAAAATCCACAATTATATAGTAAATATATTACGATGTAAAATATGTAAAATAAACCAGAGACTTTCGAACACTTGAACGGTGTTCCTCATCAGTGCTAACGTTAAAATGTAAGTGAGGGTACTTTTCTCGTCAATAGTTTAAAAAAAAATATGGGTGGGGCGAGAAGATAACAGCCATCACGGATTGCTGGTTGGGGTGTTATGTTATTCCAAACTTAACAGGCAGTCGCGCCAATCTCCTTGATCTTCGTACTTGCGATGTTGCACCTGCTTGGGCTGCATAGGTGCTGTAGTCGGCTATCTGGAGAGAGAGGGGAAGAGGAGGCAGAGCATCAGGGTTCACACGGTCAACGTCAGTTTTGAAATTAAAATGTTTTATGTAGTGTTTGGCAATAAACCAGTTGATGAAAGGGTCTTCCTTAGTAAATGACTTGTTATCTTCAAAAGATTCTCCCATGTTTATAGCAGCACCTTCAACTAATCTTCTCACGTGAGAATTGTCACTTTTAAAAATAGTTTGTGAAACATCGCAAGTACGAAGATCAAGGAGATTGGCACAACTGCCTGTTGAGTTTGGAATAATATAACACCCGAACCAGCACTTCCGTGATGGCTGTTATCTTCTCGCCCCGCCCACATTTTTTTAAAAAGCTATTAACGAGAAAAGTACCCTCGCTTACATTTTAACGTTAGCACTGATGAGGAGCACCATTCAAGTTTTCAAAAGCCTCTGGTTTATTTTACATATTTTACATAGTAATATATTTACTATATAATTGTGGATTTGTATTACACACATTATTATTATTATTATTATTATTATTATTATTATTATTATTATTATTATTATTATTATTATTATTATTATTATTATTATTATTATTATTATTATTATTATTATTACATTCTTAGAATTTGATATATCTTAAATTGTATTTCTTGATACTTGGTATAATTTATTTTCATAGAATTTTATTTAGTAGAATTAAATCTAAAAATATGTAGGATTTATTATGTTTCACGAATTCAGTACCTAAATTATGCAATAAAATAAAAATAAAAGATCATATAACTTTTGCATACAAAAATAATTTGCTTTTTATATTTTTACTGGTCACTTATTTACTTTTAATAATTTATTTTTTAAATCTATTTATATATTTTTATATTATTTTATTTATTTTAGATTACATCTTTTATTTTTATTTATTTATTTTTCATTTATTTAATATATTTATATGTAGTTATTCTAATTTATTTATTTGTATTTTTTATTTATCTTATTTATTTTTATTTATTTTATATGACTTTTTATTTATTTATTTCTGTTTATATATTTTCACTTATTTTTTTCTTTATTTATTCATATCTATTTAATTAATTAACTTATTTATTATTATTATTTATTTTTATTGATTTTTATTTATACATATTCATTATTTATTAATTTGTATTCAATTATCACAGTTAGTTTCATATTTTTTTAATTTATTTTTTTATTTATTTCTAGTTCTTCTTATTTATTTATTTGTATTTATTACTGTTTTTATTTATTTATTTTTATTATTTTATTTATTTATCTTAATTCAATTCTATTTATTTATTTTTATTCATTTTTGGTGGTATTTTTATTTTTACTTATTTATTTTTAATAATTTTTATTTATTTATTTATATTTATATTTTTTCTATATTTTTATTTCTATTTAATTATTTTCAATTATTTTTTTATGATTTATTTTCAATTACTTATTTTTATTTTTAATTATTCATTCCCATTTATTGATTTTTAATTATTTATTTTTATGTATTTTAATTTAGTTGTTTTTAGATATCTATTTTTATTTCTTTTTTATTTTTATTTTTTGTATCTATTTATTTTTGTTTTTTATTTTTATTTTTTTATGTATTTATTTTTTATATTCTTATTTATTTTTATTTATTTTTTATTAATTTTTCAATTATTTATATTTTTATTTATTAATTTTTATTAATTTACTTTTATTTATTTATTATTTTTCATTTATTTTTATTAATTTTTATTTATTTATTTTTACCTAATAATTATTTTATCTATTTTCATTTATTTGTATTTAATTATTTATATTATTTTTTGTTTATTTATATTTATATTTATATTTATTTTCATTCTTATTTTTATTCTTTTTACTTATTTTTCTTTATTAAATTATTTTTATTTTTATTCATTTTTATTTTTTTTTATTTTTACTCCTTATTTTCATTTACTTTTATATTTTTTTATTTATGTTTAATTTTTTATTTTGGTAATTTTATTTATTTGTTATTTTATATAGTTTTATTTACTTCGCTTTATTTATTTATTTATTTTTTTATCTATGTACTTTTATTTATCCTTTTACTTTTATTTTTTATTTCATTTATTTTTATACGTTTATATACTTTTTTTATTTAATTTTTTTATATTTATTTTCCTATTATTCTATATGTATTTATTTTTATTAATTTATTAAATTCATATTTTATTAAATATTTTATTATTTTTTCCTCATTTTTTATTAGTTTTTCATTTTCTATTTTTTTTATTTCTATATTTATTTATTTACTTATTTCTTATTAATTTACTTATTATCATTTCCTCGTTTCTAATTTCTTTTTCATTCATATATGTATTATTTTTTTATGTATTTGTTTCTATAATTTTTTCATTTTATATTTATTTTTACTTATTTTTATTTATTTTTAAATATATTTATTTTTTATTTACTGTTCATCTATTTTTTATTTATTTATTATTTTTTTAGTTTTTAATTTTCATTTATTTTTTATTTCTATTTCTATTTATCTTGTTTATATTTCTTATTTCTCTTATTTTTATTTTTACCTATTTATTTTCTTTTACTTTAGTTAATTTTTATTCACCTTTATTTATTTTATTTTATTTATTTTTGTTTATTTTTTATTTATATATGTTTTTTTATTTATTTTTCTTTTTTATTCATTTTTATTTATTTCATTTAATTTTATTTATTGTATTTCTTATTTCTTTTTAGTTACTTAATTTATTTTCTTTCTTTTTATTTAAATATATTTATTTGTATTTTTTAATTTTTATTTGCTTATTTACATATTTTTTTTATTTTCATATTTTTATTTATTTATTTTATTTTATTATATTATTTATATATTTATTTGTATTTTTTATTTTTTATTTAATAATTTGTTAATTAATTAATTTATTATTTTGCTTATTTCTTTATTTCTATTTATTTATCTATTTATTTTCATTTATTTTCTTTTTTTTATTTTCTTATTTATTTTATTTTTAATTTTACATTTTTATTTATTCTTTTTTATTTATTATAATTTTTAATTTATTTATTTCGTTCACTTATTTATTTATTTTTATCTATCATTTTTTTTATCTTATTTATTTTCATTTACTTTCTTTTTTTATTTTGAATATAGTATTTTTATGAATTATGCCCTCTTTATGATCAACGAATTTAGTTTAACTTTTACAGATGTATTCTTATAACTAAGTTTTATAAGGAAAAAAGCAATCAATATTTAAATAAAAAATCTATTTCAAAAATCACCTAAAAATAGGAAATTGAATATCACATATAAAAAGCTAAAATTAACCATTTAAATTTCAATTCAATATTTTTTTGGAATTTTGCCCTCTTTTTGATTATTGATTTTAGTTCAACGTTTTCCTATTTATTCTTATAACTTAGTTTTTTAAAAATTAATTATTATTTACCATTGTTGTTTTATATTTTTGATGACTAATTTCAGTTTAACGTTTACTGATATATTATCATAAGAGAGTTATATATAAAAAACCTCCGTTAAGAAAACAATCAATATTTAAGTAACAAATCAACTTCAAAAATCACCTAAAAAAGGAAAAATGTGTACCATTGAAAGTTATAAAAAATGCGTCAATTTTGAAAGAAAATATTTGGGAATTTTTCCTTCTTTATGAGCAATGTATTTAGTTTAACCTTTACAGATATATCCTTATAACCGAGATTTATTTAAATAAAAAACTTTAAAAAACAACCAATATTTAAAGGAAAAATCCATTTAAAAATCACCTAAAAACAGAAAATGGATTTAACATATAAAAAGCTAAAATAATAACTTTTAAATTTGAATACAACATTTTGGGAATTTGCCCTCTTTTTGATAACTGATATATTCTTATAGCCTAGTTTTTAAAAAATTAATTTCTATTATCTTTTTTTATTTTTGATTTCTTTATTTCTTTTGTTTTTATGTATTTTTATCTATTTATTTTCTCTATTTATTTTTTAACTACTTTTATCTATTTAATTATTTTTATTTATTTATTTTTTATGTTTTTATTATTTTTTTATTTATTTTCATTTATTTATTTTTTTTTTAAATACTGTTACAAACATTCAAGATTTCTGTCAAAAATCAATTTAAAAATCATTAAGAAATGGAAAATAAATGAAATATGTAAAAAGTGTAAAAATATTTAAAACTGAACACAATGTGGTTTAGGAGTTTTGCCCCCTTTTTATGACTGATTTTAGTTTAACAGAACTATACAAAAAAAAATGTCCGTTAAATACATTCAATATTTAAGTAAAAAATCAACTTAAAAATGACCTAAAAAAAAGGAAAATGAATGAAACATGAAAAGCTTTAGTTTTGTTTTAATTAAAAAAAATTAAAAATAATATAATCTTTTGTATTAATATTTTGTATTATTTTGCATTTATTTGCAACATGTTTCTTTTATTTTCATCTTATTTCATTTCATATGTTTTGTTTTGATTTTATTTCGTTTTTTTATTTACTTGTATTATAATTTTCTTCATTGGTAATTAAATATAAAAATTACAAATTCAAATATAAAACAAAAATGGCAAATAATAATAATAAGAATGTATCAGAAAACGTTGAACTAAAACCATTCATGAAAAACAGGGCAAAATTCCTAAAACTATTGTATTAAAATTTAAATCTTTATTTTAGCTTTTTATATGTTTTATTCATTTTCCTATTTTTAGGTGAATTTTGAAATTGATTTTTCATTGAAAATTTGATTGTATTTATAAGGTTTTTTTTTAAATAAAACTCGGTTATAAGAATATATCTGTAAAAGTTAAACTAAATTCATCCACCATAAAGAGAGCAAAATTCATAAAAATATTGTATTCAAAATTAACATATTTTTCTAAAATTTTTCATGTTACATTCATATTCTTTTTTTTTTAGGTCATTTTTGAAGTTGATTTTTTACTTAAGTATTGATTTTTTTAAACTGAGTTTTTTATTTATAATTCTGCAGTAAACGTTAAACTAAAATCATTCATGAAAAAGAGGGCAAAACTCCAAAAATATATTGTATTCAAATTGAAATATTTTAGAAACTGTTTACATATTCCATTTATTTTCCTTTTCTTAATGATTTTTTAAATCGATTTTTTTACTGAAATCTTGAATGTTTTTAACAGTATTTTTATATACAAAACGTATATGACCATTTATGATTTAATTTTATCTTGATTGTTTTTTAAATGAGAATTTTTCATAAAACATTGTAATAAGAATATATCCGTAATCGCTAAACTAAAATCAGTCATCAAAAAGAGGGCAAAACTACGTAAAATATCGTAATCAAATTGACCTAATTTTTTTACTCTTTACATATTTCATTTATTTGCTTTTTTTTAATGATCTTTAATTTATTTATTTATTTATTTATTTATTTATTATTATTATTATTATTATTATTATTATTATTATTATTATTATTATTATTATTATTATTATTATTATTATTATTATTATTATTATTATTATTATTATTATTATTATTATTATTATTATTATTATTATTATTAAAAAGGATGGCTGTATTATGCGAATTTATCTTATATAGTGTCTTTTCTATCCTCCTTATGATTCGCTTTTCAGGCTCAGCGATGTTAGTCAGTAACTGGCCGATATTCATGTTGCAAAAGGACAGTGTGCGGAATATTGGAAGTCTTTTATTACAATATTCAATCAGAAATCGTTCGTCTGGGTTCAGGTTCTATTGTAGGTACCGTCGACATGTTTCGACCAGCTCGTTGGTCATCCTCTGGACGTGGTTGCAGGAGGTCTGAAGAAACGAGGTGCTCGGGTTGGTATTTATAGGGGAGGTCATGATCGGTGCTGAATTATGATTGGCTGCCCGGGGCATGTACCCTCGAGCGGAGCCTTCCCATCCAAGTTCTGTTTTCGTCTTGCGTGCGAGCGGCGTTGTAGTGCTGAGGATGAAGAGAAGAATTTCGATCCTCGGATGCCGAATTTTGATTTGCTCGTACGCTATGGGGATCGCTCGGTGCATGTCTCCTGGCTGCCGTGGGGAGGAGAAAGGTTTCTTGCGTAATGTTGAGTGTTGGTTTCTCCTTCCCAATGTGCAATGCTTCCAAGAGGCGTAGGCGGCGGTGGTCGGTAATTTGGTCAATTACTTCGATGTTCGTGATTATGTCTTTTCTTGCTATCCTCTGGTTATGGACGGTCCTGGCATGATTAAAGATAGCCCCCTCTTGGGCGTGGCAGGAAATCCTTTTGGAGAAACGCATGGTGGTCACACCGATGTAAGAACCGAGGTATCCTCGGACGGGGCATGAGTACCGGTATACCACGTTGGTTTTCTTCAAGGGGTCCTGCTGAGGGGGGCCTGGGTTGTTGCGCATAACCAGGCTGCTCGTCTTTCTGCTCTTGTAATAGATAACCAGATGTATGTTTCTGTTGGAGTCAACAGGGCTGACATTATTCTTGATGATGTTTTTGAGGGCGCGTTCGTCTTCTTTATATTTATGATGAAATTGCCCTTTGTAGAAGAGCTCTATGCGTTCAGGGGCATCGGGGCGAGGTTCCTGACGGTACCATCTATCGATGTTCGCCTTGATAGATTCTTCTATATCCCGGTTTGGGTGTCCATTGTCGACGAGGGTTTGGGCTAC